>ML801526.1:198023-244328 GCA_009831015.1 Picea engelmannii | reverse complement strand
AGCGTGGGAGATTCCTGGGAGAACTTCTTCCTGGTGAATGTGAATGTGTCATCTTCCCTGTAACCTCAGCCTAGCCTAGGATTCCTCGCTTTGGGGTGGAGCTCGGTCCCAGGTCGGGGGTGACCTACTGTTGAGCTGATGAATAGTGGGGTCTAAGGCTGGGAGGTTCGTGGAAGGCCTGCACTTGGTTGGTGATTTCTCCAGCTGATAAAAGATA
Organism: Picea engelmannii; assembly: GCA_009831015.1. Taxonomy (NCBI): domain Eukaryota; kingdom Viridiplantae; phylum Streptophyta; class Pinopsida; order Pinales; family Pinaceae; genus Picea; species Picea engelmannii. The sequence continues at coordinate 244,111 of ML801526.1, read as the reverse complement.
AGTATTCTGAATTATGTTTTAACACGTTTGGCATGACTGTGTTGTTCATGTACCATGTTTTCCGCTGTGTAAAAGAGTTATTGTTGAATGCTATGGAATGTTTAATGATAACAGTAACCAGATATGTTTCACCTTGTATCTTTCATATGTTTAATTCGGTTTAAATGCATGTGCTCATAAGGTCAGTACAAATTATGTAATCATTCATGTATAGAATGGCAGACTGAGGGGTTGGGAAACCTGGGTAGTGAAAGGGAGCACTACATTAAAATACTAGGTAGAAGCTTTATTTTCGAAGGTATAGGGAAAAGTATGCAAACCACGTCTTTGTAATGAACAACAAGGAGACGAGTGGCTAAAACGAAATTCTTTATATAATCTTTTGGCGAGCCGCATTTGTCTAGGTCAAATTTCGGAAGAAGTCTCTCTAGATGTTTTGGCATTTCATGCATATGTTCCGCTAAGTTTAGGGCACCTTGGGACAACCACGGTGGAATCACTATTCTTCAATATAGATTCTCACTCATGTTATCTTCTGGGTCTTCTCTATCAAATTTATGCCCCGATATGGGAGGAGTAGGACCAAGAGGCCTGAGAGGAATTTGGTCTAAGGGTATGGGTACGACTTGTAGAGAATTTTCGATCGGATCTTCCATCGAGTCATCTAGAACATTATTCTTATTTTGAGGTTATCTTACTCGAGTATCTTCCCTCTTGGGGAGTGTTAAAGTTGTAGGTATTCAACCAAGTAACATGGCATAAGCGCAAGTGATGCGATGAGTTTCAACAAACTCCTCATTTGGGACAGGCTACCAAGCTTCACGTTGAGTTTCAGGACTACCAGTAACACTTTCAAATGTGGGGTTCATGTCTTCAAAGGGAACGTCCTATTCGGAAGGGGTATGAGGAACAAGAGATTGAACATGGATGTTTGCATGAGATAGTTCAGTCGTTTGTCATGAATTTATGTGAGCCATACAAAATCATGCCCTCCTTCTAGCGCCAATTGTATTGATGGGGAGAAAATCCTTGCAACAATAAGGGGTACTCTCCGATGCACGGTCCCAATTAGACTGTGCATTGTTTGGTTTAGGAGACCCATCTGAATTCTGGCCCAATTGTTATTACTAGTTATGAGGGTGAATGGTTGGATTCTTATGAAAATGTAGATTTAGATGAAGACTATCTCAAAGCATTAAAGAAATCTAATCTACTCTATCCTATCCCAGCCTAGATAGGAGCAAACTATTGTAACCAAATGAGCAGTTGAACATTAAATTAACACTACAGATAACTTCAATCAGATAGTTGTTATGAAGAAGTAAAGTTAGATGACATATACAAATGAATGAATAACTATAATAGTCTTGATCATATTATCATATACATTAACAACTCATGTTCGAGACATAAACATGAGAAACAATAACAAAGTTGTAATTAAAAAACAACTTCTTAAGAAAAATCTATAGGCAACATCATGTTCTTACAACCCATGTAAACAATAGACAATTTGTTGAAAATGGTTTACAACAAACAACAATGCACATAAGTTCTTCTCTCTGTCAAAAACTAGCCCTGAGGGATTCTCAATATTAATTAACACAATATTTTCTCTGAAAATAGCTTCTTGAGTGTATACAATGCTTGAAGAGCCACTGCAAAATGGGTTTCTTCCTTTATTTATACAACTATTACTAACTCTCGAAAATGTCTTCTTGCATTCCTCAATAATTGGTTACAAAATTGTTTAGCTTCCCCCCACCAACTATTGACATGTGTGAGAATGGGGACAAAACTGAGGGTAGTTGGGAAAAAGACGATATAACATGTAGTTGTAAGAAAATTCGAATTTGTTGTTTCGTCTTATTCATGGACTCTTGTCCCTAATGTAAATTGTCCACATTTCTAACTAGTCATACGTAATGTTCCTGACTAGGCTAGTCTGGGAAATGTTGTTAATGTGTGTAGGATTAGTTGTTTACAGCAAACCAACAAGCATTCAAATAATAACTATGGCGACAAAAGACAACAAAATTATATTATGAGATCTCCTGGGAGTGCAAATGTTGAAAACGGTTGAATATAATAAATCGCTCAGCTAGATCGAGGACAAAAGGGGTCTTATCCATAAATACAAAATAAACTAAGTGATGTGCCTCTCCCTCTCGGGGAAAACGCTCCCTAGTGATTCTACTGTCAGAACCGGAAGGAAAACAAGGCGAAAGATGTGCCTTGTCTCCTTCTCGAAATAGATCAGAGTGGAATCTTTGAACTCTCCCTGTATGGGCGAGTCGATCCGTTGAACCTCCTCCGAAGTTGCACCCTCACCCTGAATAAGCGCGCCTTTGCTTCTGAACCTTGCGTAATCTGTTGCTGGAGAATGATGGAAGATCCATGTGATCTCCCCGATGACTAGGGTGTGTCTCTCAACACCGAAATCAACCAACTGGTGTCTTCCTCCTGGAATCCACTGAACTATCTCTCCTGAGATGCGCCTCACTCCTTACTGACAAGTCATAATCTGGATAATTTTGAATTAGGTCGTTGACCCTTCTCTTATAGCTTTCCCAAACCCTAATTCACTGTTGAAACCCTAAATCATTGTTTACTTCTAATATGTTCTATTTTTAGCTCATAATGACTTAAAAGCATTTTTACCCACTTTTAGCTCAATGTCACTTGTATCCTAAGGATGAACGATACAAGTCGGGCCCAAATAAACCCCTCAATATCTTATGAACTCTCTGTCACCCCTATTTGGCTACTTGGGTAGGCATAACACTCTGAAATGTTGTAATGTTATAATGTCCCAAAATGTAGTCCTCCCTGCCGGAATATTGCTTGTCCTCAAGCAATAACTGAATCCAACTACATATGATACCGGGGTCCAATATCCACCTGTGTGACACAAGGTAGAATCCCCTCAAGATGTGGCCTCTCCAAGGGCTCACCACGCATGACATCCACATGCTCCCGATGAGGAGAATGATCAACGGCCAAAGAATCTCAGCCAACTCTCTGAGCAACCACTCTACTCGACACTCGACTCCATCAAATGTTGAACTACCAAGCACTCTAATCCTCAGATCCCATATCAGAATGTGAACTGCAAGGCCTCATGAAATATAGTCCTGTAACATATCAATAGCCTACAAATAACACACTGTCTCAACCTGAAATGATTCTCTCCTCTAAGATTGTACCAACCACAACACGACCTCCACCAACTGGACATGTTGTTGCCATAGTGAGGTACTACAAGACCTCAACAAATCACCAACAAGTGATGCCCTCCCCCCAATACTGAAGCTCACTGGAAAGTCAAAGTGACTTCCCCTTGAAAAGATCCACTCATCTCCCTCAGTGAATGAAATGCTCAGCCCTGTAATCCCAGGGTCCCATGCTAGCCTCTGACAGGGACCATCACACAAATGTTGCATTATTGTGATCATGACTGTCCGCTCAAAATATGCATACTAGATCCCCCGCTCCTGGATCCTCATGTTGAAATACCTGTGAAAATTGGGGCTGCTGTCAAGAAGCTGAAACTATAAAGGTATCTCTGTGGAATCATCATCTGCCCAAAAACCTCCATACTTGATCATAAGTATCAATAGGGAGAACTTGTCTCGCCACTTAGAACAAGTCCATGTAAGCCCTCTCAAAACCATCCAAGAGTGAAGTATGTTTCCCTTTGGCGCAACCTGGGCCATCATAAGATGAAACAACCCACTAACCAAATGGACTCCCGGATCCCATGGAAAAGTTGGAAGTTCATCACTTCCAATCCTCACTAACTGGTCATGTATCATACTGATAACTGTCGGAAGCGCTCCATCCTCATCCCAATGAGAGTCTGAATCTGTGTCACCCTCTTAGATATATGTTATCCCGCGACCTAATATGCTCACCATCACGCCCAAGGTATCAACTGTATGTCACTGATGATCCACCCCTATCTTGTTGTATGCAATAAAGACACTCCTGTCATGTGGTCTTGGCCTACCAACTCTCCATGTCCCCTGCCACTGTCTATCTCCCCCTATGTTGTTGTCAATGATGAAAGTATCAGGAAAAGATAACAAAAACATCCATAACTGACTATAGGACTGGAAAGTATCATATGCTTTGGTCAATCCCCAGGATTGGACCAAAAACTCATCCACTAGCACCCATGGTAAATAGTCATCTGAACTCCAACTATCGGATATGACAATAGATAACTCCACAAACTGTTGGTCAATCACTCTCCCTCCATCATTACTCAAATAATTGTTGCTACTGTGAAGGTGATCTCCCATAACTATGTGTTGTTGCAAGGGGGAGGAATCTCCATGCTCCAATAAGTGTGTCTCCTCCCTACAATTCCATGTGCCCCCATGAATCCCATTGTACATCTATGTATGCCTCGGTGAACTACCACTCATCATTGTATGCCCCTACATACTCATGTGATCTCTTGTATACACCTACAACATCATGGATCATGGGTGTACTACGGGATCGTCCTCTACATGAAGGTCAACCAATCCTGGAACATAAATGGAAGTGTCCTCATAACTACCCCTGGCTCTAGAATCCTCATGTGTATGTGTGTGCCCTACTGTCTCAACACCCCTTGTGAAGGGTGGTCCCTGTGACCTATGGACCTCCTCCAACAATGTAGTTGAGGAACATATCTGACTCTCTGTCGAGATAGATATAGTGTATCTCTGACCAGTCTCCTCAAGGAGCTTTGATTCTTGAAGGGTTTTCTGTGTGCCTTCCAAGAATCCTCGTGTGCTCACCAACTCCTGAGTGAGTTGGTCCACCTCCAACTCCTGCTCCCTCAGGGCCCTGCGATACATCTCACCAACCTCCAATAGGTAATCTCTGTCTATCAACAACTGTTGGTAGTTGTCCCTCATCATAGTTACTCTTTCCTTGAGAGTATGAAAGTCCTACATGGAAAATCCCCCATCTGAACTATCATGTGCCATCGATGCCCTCCAACAATAATCTGCCACCAATGCATGTGTGTCATCAATTCATCTAGACTTGGTTTCCATGATAATGTCTTCACTGACTCTCAACTGTCCTGCCAAGTGTTGTGACTCCTAGTCACAATCCTGCTGAGGTGCTACCTCATGCCTCTCACTGTTAGTGTCAACAACAAAATCCCCAACAACATACTCCTCAACATATAAGGCGCTGAACTTCCCACTGTCCCCTGTGCTATCGAGTCCTCCTGTCTGCCACTGCATGCCATCACCAACTACGGCCCCTAACTGAATCGCACCATATCCTGTATGGGCCTATATATCCTCTTGTGAACTCACACTACTAATATCATTTGCGCCTGGATCCCATACCAATGTGTCCAGACACGTGCTATGGTCATCCCGACCAATAAGGAGTGCATCCTCATCATTGTAGATCGAACCTGGGAGTAAGTGTCCCAACAAGCTGTCGGTCTCCACGACCTGGTTCATCAATGAAATCTCCAAGAGTGGTGACTCACTCTCCACGTGTTGATAGGTATGTGTAAGGTCAACTATCTCCAATCCATACCTCTCCTCCTGGGTCTGCAGATCCATATGTTTCTTGTGTACAATCCCCACACAAGGCTCCTCTACCATATCAGGAATGCGACTCATATCCTCATGTGTCATGGCTAGCATAGGTGATTGAGAAGATGAAAATTGTGGCTCGCTCCTCATAGGAAGCTCATCATCCTCCATACATGACTTCCTGGAAGTCATGTCTACACCCATAGGTAGGTCATCCAACCTCCTAATCTCATCATGTCTAAGTGCCAACACATATGAATCCTCACAAGTGTCACCACTATGCTGAAGTATTGAATCCTCAGCATTGCCTGACAGGGAAGATGAAGGACATGTGTTATCATCCTGTCCATCCAACTGTCCCTCAAATGCGCAAAAGTCACTAGCCTCTGTCTCAGTCATCTGGTTGATCTTGTAGTATATGTCTAGCTTTTGTACCCTAGCTCTGGCAATGCATTTGGACGATCCGTCAAAAGAAGGTATGGTGAGTTTACCAACTTTTAGGATGAAATCTGTGTTATGCCCATGTTGTTGTTGTTGTCCTCCTCTCTGAGGTTCTCTGGGATGGTTCATGCCCATAAGTCCACAGTACTCGACTAGTGTCATGGCATGATGGAAGTCACAACCCAACGCTGCATACTCCCTCTTGTACTCTGTAATGTCTTCCGCCTGAGTGGGCAGCCTCTGTGTTAACAATTGTTGTGTTGCTGCTGCTGCTGCCCTCTGAAAACTAGGGAACCATGGTCTGGTAATCCTACTCGAAGATGTGTATGTGGGAGTAGGTGTCTAGGGTCTACTGCCTGCCCCCGAGTTCCCGTGTGCTACAATGGGGCTAGTGTGCTCGGGGTGTCCACTATAGCTAATCTATCATCCAACTGTGCCAAACACTGCGTCGCGGTCTGCTGATTGACTACCAAATTGTTGAGTACCTGCATGAAGGTTTCCTCTGGTTCCATGGGTGCCTTACTAGTGCTCTTTGGCCTCTCATATCTGTCTCCCCACATCTTCTCTTCCTTCTAGGTCACCCGCTGAACTCATCGACTTTAGTCACAGGCTGGCAGGACTAAAGCTCTGATACCACTGTAATGTTCCTGACTAGGCTAGTCTGGGAAACGTTGTTAATGTGTGTAGGATTAGTTGTTTACAGCAGACCAATAAGAATTCAAATAATAACAATGGCGACAAAAGACAACAAAATTATATTATGAGATCTCCTGGGAGTGCAAATGTCAAAAACGATTGAATATAATAAATCACTCAGCTAGATTGAGGACAAAAGGGGTCTTAGCCAGAAATACAAAAGCAACTAAATGATGCACCTCTCTCTCTCGGGGAAAATGTGCCCTAGTGATTCTAACGTCGGAACCGGACGAAAAACCAGGCGAAAGATGTGCCTTGTCTCCTTCTCGAAATGGATCGGAGTGGAATCTATGAACTCTCCCTGTATGGGTGAGCCGATCTGCTAAACCTCCTCCGAAGATGCGCCCTCACCCTGAATAAGCACGCCTTTTCTGTTGAACCTTGCGTAATCTGTTGTTGAAGAATGATGGAAGATCCACGTGATCTCCCCGGTGACTAGAGTGTGTCTCTCAACACCGAAATCAGCCAACTGGTGTCTTCTTCCTGGAATCCACTAAATTATCTCTCCTGAGATGCGCCTCACTCCTTACTAACAAGTCATAATCTGCAAAATGTTGAATTAGGTTGTTGACCCTTCTCTTATAGCTTTCCCAAACCCTAATTCACTGTTGACTTCTAATCTGTTCTATTTTTAGCTCATAATGACTTAAAAGCACTTTTACCCACTTTTAGCTCAATGTCACTTGTATCCTGAGGATGAATGATACAAGTCGGGCCCAAATAAACCCCTCAATATCTCCCGAACTCTCTGTCACCCCTATTTGGCTACTCGGGTAGGCATAACACTCTAAAATGTTGTAATGTTATAATGTCCCAAAATGGGAACATTACAACATAGAGAGATATGATCCTACGTTAATACAATTCCTCAAGAGTTACTTCGTGCATGGTTGTGGTTTTATTGAGAGTATGCATATCTTTTGCTGTGGTAGCCATGAACGCCTGGATCATGGTGTGGACTTTGGTGGGTTGTATAAGATGTTGCTCTGTAAAATGCATTGTCACCTTTGTGGCAGATTCAGTTATATCTCACCTGTGACTTCTGCTTTGCTGAATTTTCTCAAGAAGTTGCTCTATCATGAGGGTCTTTCTGAGCTCTTATGGGAGAGGGAGACGACACTTCCATATTAAAACTTGTGTTGTTTTCTACAATTGCGCACATATTGTGATTGAGTTGGTTGTCTCTTTGTCTGCTCTTTGCCCAGCTTGTTGACAATGGTTTAACGAAGCATAATCAATATTCCTTTCTATGCTTGATGGGTGAGAAAGCTCGACCGATGCATCTCGATTTTTGGTAATCCATCTATCTATATCTCCTAGGCCTTCTCGGATGGTGATGAGTCGGGTGTTTTTGGCCTGCACTTGACTACACTTTCTATAATAATGGCCATCGCCTGTTGAAAGAGGTGCATGTGGAAGTAGATGTCTATAATGGCTTCCTCTAGTTCTTCCCTGACTTTCTCTATGCTTTCCTTGAACTCTTTTAGGTTTCCCTCATCTATCTTGACATGCTTGAGCTTCTCTACCAGCTATATGATCCTTGCATTCTTCTCTAGATTATGGTGGTATAAGCTCTTTAAATTGTTTTTTGTCGTCGTGGTGAAGGTGGTGCCAATGGAAGCTACACAAAGTGGATCATCACTGACATTTGTTGTCTGTAACAGCCTAAAATTTCTAAACATCATTTTTAATCATAAGCAAATTAATTCCTAACTGAGACAATAACCATCGTCGGCCTTCGGAACTTCTTCCGTCGGGATTTTGCTACTCGCGGTGTTTAATGGCTTGGACCCACATACTTGTGGAAATCGGGAAATCGTCGATTTTCCGACCGGCGGTTTCCCGATTTCCACAAGTATGTGGGTCCAAGCCATTAAACACCGCGAGTAGCGAAATCCCGACGGAAGAAGTTCCGAAGGCCGACGATGGTTATTGTCTCAGTTAGGAATTAATTTGCTTATGATTAAAAATGATGTTTAGAAATTTTAGGTTGTTACATTGTCACTCAAGTCTCTGTGAGTATTGATATTGGGTTGCCTCCTGTAACCAGGATCTTTCGGACTTGTTGTACTATGTAGCCAGTGGCTTTGTCATACCTGAACATTTTCAAGTTCAATATTTTGTTCGATTTATATGGAGTACAAAGTCCCAGATCCAACCTGCCGAATTGAGTGTGACAATTAGGACCTCCTATTGATATCTCTGGGATATCGATGTCCACTGGAGTGGCCTTGTTAGTAAGAGCTTCCTCATCCTTCTTTCGTTGCTTTTATTTTTCTTCCATAGCTATTGCTTCTTTTGCAACTTCTTGTTCTGCAACTGCCTTTTCTACCACTTCTGTTGCTACTCTTTCTTCTACTACTTTCCATTCGGCCTCGACTTCTACTTCTCTCTCAGCAACTACCTATGTTTTTGCCTCTACTTTCACTGTTGTTGTTGCTGCAGTCACATAATCTTTTGCCTTGGCTTTGGCTTCATCAGTTTTCCTCTTCTTTTCTATGACATTTTCTTTCTTTTTGTGGACTCTTTCTTTCTTTATCCTCTTCTTGTCTGTCATTGTTTCTTCTTCTTCCATTGATTCAGAGTGCACAAACGTGGTTGTAGTAGATGTCTTTCTTGTTGCTTCTTCTTCTTCTTTCTTTTGAGCTTCCTTGCACACTCTTTCTTCATTCACAATTCTCCCTAGGGAATTGCCTTTTCTCCTAACAATTCCCTTGTCATATGTCCTGGAACTGTAATGGACTTCCTCTTCCTCCCATGTGGTCGAAGTGTATTCCCATTGAATGTTATGATTATTACAGTGCTCCTTGACCACTTTCTTTGGGTCATTCCTTCTGAATTGTTATTCTCTAAAGTGGTACAATAATAACATATCCACTTCATCCTGAGCTTGCTTGTTGGTTGCGAATGAGTAGGAACAGATCCATAATGGGAGCAGGTTCCAAATAGATTTCTTATCTCGGTAGAGCAATGTCCCAAATCCATTGATCATTGTTTGGTAGACCACTTCTTGGAGCACCAACTTGTCTGGGAAAAATCTGGGGAGTAGATGTGGAGCTTTGGTGGCTTTGTATATTCCGATGTACGTGTCATGCTCCATTAAGTACCCATCCCCTATCCTTCTAATTATCACGAATGCCTTGTCATTCATGCAGAGGGATGGCATGCAAAAAATGAATTCATATAATGGGGCCAAGAAGTCGTCACATATCCTGTGATACTCTATCCTATATTTGTGCTCCCAGAGTACTCTACGATAGATGTGGATGGTTGGGTCTATTGGCTGCCACGCCAAACCCATCTTGGGATATTTGTGCGACACACACATGATATCCAGAAGATATGAGGACATGTGAAAATCTGGAAATGTTTCGGGCTCAACTTCTTTGACGGCTACACTAGACTTTGTTAATTTTGCTGACAAGATGTCAACCTAGTTGCATGACAACCCTTTGTCTGCACAATAATAAATTATGGGCATATACGACAGAGTAAATTTGGAAGTGTCTGGCTCTCTGTATAATTTGCAAAGCATAACCATGATGTACTGATATAGCTTCCTCAACGTGATGGTGGGGTACCCATCAGTCAATCTATGTTTGAATGATTTATATGGTTTGTACCAGGCATTAAACAAGTCTTATGTCATGCATTTGAATCCACCAAGAATTTCTTCATCTAACTTATGGGTTCCTTTTCTAGATGGTAAATTTTTTTCCAGATCGGCTGGCTGGAACAAAGCTATGGGCTCTCCCCTAGTGTTGCATATGTACCTTTTCTCCAATTCTACGTGCTTGAGAATCCAAGCAATGCCATCTTCAAAGGGAAATATTGTAGTGCATGCTGCTACTCTGTGTGTTCATGATTTCATGATATTATTGAAAACTTTAAGCTCATCTTGGTCTTTAGCATCAATGAAGAAATTTTTCTTTTTACACATTTGAAAGATGTTGCCCCATTTGAGTGAGTCTCCTCCTTTCTCTAGGAGCCTCGTTGTGTCATCATAAATTTCCCCTGGGGTGTCAGGTTCATTTTTATAATGTCTACCACTCCCGGAGGGCTCTGTGGACGATGTTTTTTTTATCGGACTAATCGGTAGGTGCAGACACTAACAGATCTCCCTAGATCCCCCTGGATCTAGAACAAAACAGGACATGACATGACTCTTTCCCTAAGTTGTGATCATTGAATCTGCTAATAGGGAGAGTGACATATCTTGATATCGCTTCCTTAGGTCTCTGTTGCTCCCACTTCACTCCGGTGCTCTTGTGAGGTCAAGTCCAAGACAACACAAACCAACCAAAGTGAAGATAGCAAAATGTATTCAACGTCAACTTATGCATATGATCAATGAATTACACAATAAAATAAGAATGACTTTATGGGAAAGGGACATGCCACTGTATCATATTAATTGAAAGTAGAAGATACAACTTGATCGCCTTGATGTCGCAAGTTTCCTTTCAGCGACCCTTGGTTCCAACACACACACTTGCTTTGAACTTGCATGAAAAAGATCCAATTCCTCTTGATAGACCAACTAGAGTCTTCAAGCCTCTGTCCAAGCGGGGTTCTTCACACAATTCTTTCACCAATTCTTCATTCAATCTTGCTTAACCTTTTCCATGAGAAACCTTTCAATATATAGTAGAAGGAGAGATGGTTACATGGATGAGGATGATCCCATCAAATCTGAGAAGTCGGTAAATGACAACCATACGAATGCCAACTCATTTTCTAGAAGATTCCCTTCTAGAACCCTCAAGACCTCTTCTATTTTCCAAGCTTGAAAATAGGTTCTCACCCTATGTTTGGATCAAACTGTGAGAAGTTCGCACCCTAGGTGTAAGTGGCATGTGATAATGAGGGATTTTCGCACCCTAGGCCATGTGCAGCCTACGAACTCACTTTAAAAATAAGTTTTTGGAAGGAGGCAAGGGCCACTTTTCTCAGGCAAAAAGTCCTTGTTGGGAGCCTGAATACACCATTGTTAATACATCACCAGAGTGACCAAAACCATGTGTAACAGAATGCTACCGAAATTATGAGACCAGAATCTGTGACAGCCGAAATACTTTGTAAACTGCATGTGTGTGTCAGAAACCAGGAGTGCACCTAATCGGAAACCTGCAAACAACCAAGCATCTGCAGAATATAATACCAGTTCTGAGGTAGGTATTCCCATACTCAGACCACAAACGGATGTCATCATGAACGTGGGTCATGGCCACCAATCATACACCGTGGATCCATGCCGTCAAATATACTGCATAGCCACCAAGAATACACTATGGATCTATGCGAGAAGACTAAAGTTATGATGACATAGCCACGTGACATACAAAGTGGATCTATGTGTCAGCAAATCATACATATTCCATCGCAGCCCGGATAAAAAAGACGAGACCCAGGGTCTTCAATCCTGTCACCTGAAAGTACGAATCTAGCCATGTGATCACATGTTCTGAAGTCGAACATGGTAGAAACCACTTGATTACAGATCATTGATGCAACTGTTAATAAGTGCGAGGGAAATCACCATTAATGTCAATGACTCCAAAGGTACACTAGTACAATCCAATGAATGTGAATAAATGAGCTGAGGTCGAACATTCAACGAAATCTCTCGATCATGGGTCAATGATGAAAACCCACTGTCGAAAGAGAGAGAACCTGCCATTGAGGCATGCAAGTTCCAAGGTACCAAATATTTTCTAAGTCTTGTTTTCGGATAATGAGTTGGAGTCGACGGAACAAGACTCGTCATAGGAGGGCCTTGGTGTATCCCCCATCAATGACACGAAATAAGTAATAGATTTTGAAGGTGAAACAGAGTATGAATATAGATGAAAATAGACACAGGGAAGGCCGACTTGGTAAGAAAGGACAACTACAAATGGCCGACTCAAATAAAGGTTTTAGATGAACTTCTCTTGAACATATGAACGACACGACCAGAGATTTGGCAGCACTGACTCAGAGACGACTCATGATATGACCTTGTAGCAAGTCGAATGAGAGACAAATGGATTTCCCAAACCGTCTTCCAATAATGAATAGGGGGTGTCATGTTCAAGAGCGACACTTACTGCCAATAATATGAATACAAAAACACACCCCTTTCCAAAATTTTCCCCCACCATTTCTGGCAAGTACCTCTTTATTTTTACACAAGCTTGAGGAGGATAACATATGCTTGTTGATGTAAGCTCCTCCTTCGGATGAGTCCCTCGGAGTATGTTTAAAAAACCCTAGGAAGGAGTGGTTCGGTCCCATTACGGGTCTTTCGATGTTTGTTTGACGAGTCTAAAGATAGAAAACTTGAAGGTTTTTCATGATTATAGAGTCTGGAAAAACACTCAAAAGAGAACTCTCTCAGTTCATTTTTCGTAAAGTAGTCTGATGAGACCGAAAAAGAGATAAATTATTGCCCAACAGATGTTTTCTTCAAATACTTTAACGAGCGTGAAAAGAACAAGGTCGCTCGACAATATTTTCATGTTTAGAGAGTCTGAAAAGAGCTTAAAGAGAAATCCAGGGGGGTTCATTTTTTGTATAACCTTTATGAGCCCAAAAAAGTGATAAAAGTGTGCTCGATTACGTTCTGATGTATTTTCGAGCGTGAGAACGAACAAAGATCAAGCTCGAGGTTTTGTCTAAAAACCATAAAAAAACAATTAAGCATGCGATGAAAAAGAGAAAATATCCGTACTCCTTCATGTGGACTTCAAAGTCGTTATATCTGCAAAAAGTCGCACTCATAGGGCCATTAGGCATTAGGTTTGATGAATAAAACAATATAAAAATCAACAAAAATGGTAAAAAGTAAATATAAGTGGGTAAAAGGGCTTTTACCATAGTCATTGTGATTTTGCCAAGAATTTTGCCCAAAACCCCTCTTTTGCCCTTGAATTTCAATGCTCAATTGCAAAAGGTACAAGTAACCATTTGGTGAACCGTCTCCGTCAGCGAGGTAAGCTCCCTGTCTTCTACCTTTTCATGGTTCAATTTTTTGTTTTCATTAGCAAATTTCAAGGTTTTGAGTTTGTTTTAGGGCCAAAACTTGCGCCCTGGCTTTCTCACAGGCTAGCCATATGGGACCTACAAGAATGCATGATTCTCGCAGGTGGCCCCAAAGGAACCTGCGAGAACCTTGCACTGTGCTAAAGGGGCACCTGCGAGGGCCGCAAAATGAAAATTCACTTTGATTTTTGCTCAATGAAAAATATGCCAAGGCTTGAAATGAGTTGTTGACTCTCTTCTTATGGTTCTTGTCCAGGCATTTGACCATCACGATGCTGGAGTGGCACAAAAGAGAGCATGAAGAGGATGATGCTATTGTCGAGAATGACCCGGGCACCGTTGCCGCTCTCCGAGACTGTGGTCTCTTGAAATTCTTTCGGATCCCGGGCATGAGGGCCCAAGTCAGGTTGTTGGAGTACCTCGTTCATATGTGGGATGTGGACCAAAAAGTATTCCACGTGGGGGTCCACACATTGTCCTTGGATATCAAGGACATTTAATTCCTAACATAACTGTCACGGTGTGGGTACCACGCTAGCTTGACTGGTAGCCGAGGTGGTGGGTTTCCTATGAGTGAGTATTGTCGTCGATATTGTGTTCCAGAGGCAGAAAGAAGCAAAGGAAAGGTGGCCATTTGGGGGGTCCAGGATTTGACCCTTCGCACCATCTTGTTCACCATTGCTCGTATGGCTGGGAGCATTGCTCCACACATGGCTCTCCAGAGCTATTTTCAGTATGCCACAGAGTGTACTGAGCCTCAGGTCTTTAACTAGTTAGACGCAGTCCTTCGTAGCATAAAGAGGAAGTTGTCAAAATGCAGGAAAGGCGACCTGAAGCAATTCGGGTATGGATCACTTTTGGTGTCCTTCTTTCTTGAGAGGGTTCCCTTGCTGAGATTACAGGTTGAGTGGGATTTACCAGCCCCACAGGATCCAAAGATGTTGAGGTGGTGCAACCTCACGGCCCGACACGTAGCTGGGCCTATCATCAAATACAATGATTCCTTCTTTGACTAGTTGCGACCACAGATGTTGATGGTTGATGACTACGCCTACGCCGGATTGGATTTTCGAGGGGATCCGGATTTAGCCCTGTCTGAGGATGCTCAGTGGGGTGACCTAGGTAAGAAGTACACATTTTGTTCTTTTAAATGTTTTTGTAATTTTTATCATATGCAAATGTTTTTATGTTTTCCCAAGAACTGATCAAAAATATCTTTTGAATGACACAGATGTGGGGCCATACCGACCTCCAGGTACGTCTCCTATTCAGCGACGAGGAGAGGTGGCTCCAGTGCCGCGATGGGATGCTGAAGACTATGAGGCAGGGGAGCAAAACTTGGAAGGGTTGACTGCTGACATTCCGGACATGACTATCGGAGAAGTCCCTCGGTGTTATCAGTGCCATACTGTGGGTGTGTCAGAGTCTATTGGCCGACTGCTTTGTAGGGTTTCCCAAGCAGTCGTGTGTTATAGCGAGCTTCACCCATGACGTTACTTTGTAGAAGCTACGAGCTTCAGATTTTGAAATTTTGGTCCTTGAACAAAACTTTTTTGTAAAACACTTTTGATCGTTATATACATATATACGGCTTCTACCGTCTTATCTTGTGTTGTGTGATACATGTGATGTGATTGGTTTATAAATGGCCCAAATGTCTGTCTAATACATAGTTAGCCAATGCATCAGTTAATATATTTAGACATCTAGGAATATGTTGATACTCAATATAATCAAAATAACGTTCCAAGAGGCGAATTCGTAAATATACCCGTAATAAAGTAGAACTTCGAATAGCATAGACATTTACTTAACTGTAGTACTACTAGCTGCGAATCGAGTCGTACGACCAAGTGACGTATACCGAGTGAAATAACATCAATCAACAATTCGATAACGATGCTATATTCTGCAATATTGTTGGTCGCACGGCCGAGACACACACCTCGTAGAGTGATAAGTTTGTTTGTAGGGGCGTAAATTGCCCAAGCATCAGAAGCAAGGTTCTGAGTACTACGGCTAGCACCATCAACGAAGTCAACGTGGGGTAGTGAAGACTCCAACATCTGGAAACCAAACACAACGTAACATAAGGGTAGAGACCAAATAACGAAAAAGCATACTACAGTAACACACAAGATGTATGATACAATAAAATACAATTACTCATGCACAGGTGATCTTAGGCATAGTACTTCTTTAAGTACAACCCATTTATGGGTTCACTCAGAGGGATACCGTCGTAATCTACTAACTCATAAGCTCCTTTCTCCAGAAATCGTCTAACGATGTAAGGACCTCGCCACATGGCTTCAAATTTTTCAACCCCTAGCACATCCCGATCTTGTTCGTAAAGGAGAACCAGATCACCTTGGGAGAAAACGCGAGGCTTGACATGTTTTTCGTATTGGGCCTTGACACGTTTCTTGTGGGCTTCTATGACTAGGGTAGCGTCTCATTGAGTTTCATCTAATCGCATGAGATACAACATACGTTCTTCTTCGGAAGAAGTGTTTGGTAGGAGTTCGACGGCTAGTTTTAGGGAGGGTATCTCACATTCAATCGGTAGGATGGCTTCTATACCATAGACTAACCGGAATGGTGTAAACCCGGTAGCAGACTTAACGAACGTCCGGTAAGCCCACAATGCTGAAAACAACATCATGTGCCAACTCGTTTTGTGAATCCCTATCATTCGTCGAAGCATGGTTATGAGGACTTTGTTAATTGCTTCGACTTGGCCGTTGGCTTGTGGGTAATAGGGCGTTGAGTTTTCATGGCAAAGACCCAACTTTTCAGTGAGTTCGGACATCATGAAGTTTCTAAAGTGGCTACTGTGATCGGTGACGATAGCCCGAGGAACACCAAAACGAGCTATGATGTGATTGAATATGAATAATGTTGCGGTCCTCCCGGTATTGTCAAATGTTGGCATCGCCTCGGCCCATTTCGTAAAATAGTCTATGGCTACAATAATGTATCCATGCCCCCTGGTCGAGTGAGGGTGACATGTCATGAAATCGATACCCCATTTTGAAAAAAGACCGACGGAGACCACAGGGTGAAGAGGAGCGGGATGTGATCGTATTTTATGGTTGTAGGTCTGGCAAGTGTGGCATTTTTGGACAACAATTATACAATTGTTAAGTAAAGAGGGCCAAAAATACCCAACTCGCAAGATTTTTTGGGCAGTGGAATACCTAGACATGTGACCACCACAGGGTCTAGAATGGCAGTCATCTAGGGCTTTCTCGGCCTCGTCAAACGTGAGGCAGCGTCGAAAAACTGAGTCAATCCCATGGCAATAAAGAGTATCACCGAGGATAATCTACTGACGGGCTTGGTAACGTATTCGACGACAGTCAGTACTAGACAAATTGGGCCGAAAAGTCTGGGTTTGGACATATATGATTATATCTTCATACCAAAGATCATCGGAACTAATCAAGAAAAGGGATTCATCAGGTAATGAGGTAATGAATCGGCTGCCACCTTTTCCGTCTCAAAGTAGGGAAAGTCGCATATCAACTCGACAAACACTAAGGATTTCTTGGACTTAGCACGTTCAAATTCCAAGTCAAACTCCTGGAGTATCACAATCCATTTGGAGTATTTGCCCCCTAACAGTTGACATGTGAGAATGTGTTGCATAGGGTTACAGTTAGAAATTACCGTAGTGTTGCGAGAGAGGATATAGTGGCGGAAATGTTGAACTGCTTGGACGACTGCTAAGGCCAGTTTTTTGACATGTAAATACTTGGTTTCGGTAGGCATTAGACTTCGACTCAAGTAATAGATGACATGTTCGTCATGAGAATCATCCTCTTGGACGAGAACCATAGGGATGGTGTAATCCGAGGCTGCGAGCTAGAGGAAATAATCGCGACTGTAATCAGGGGGGAATAGAAGCAGAGTACGTGTCAAGGAGAGTTTCAAAGCTTCGAAATATTTGTTTTCTATGGTATCCCATACGAACTCAGACTCCTTTTTGAGTAGTCACATAAATCCAAGAGTTAGCTCGGCATAGTTCGGGATGAAACGACGAAGAAAGTTTGCTTTTCCTTGCAGACTTTGTAACTGGCGGAGCGAAGAAGGAGGAGGGAGATTGAGAATCGCCTTGACCTTCAAAGGATCTACCCAGATCCCTTGACGTGAAACAATAAATCCTAGAAGTCGGTCGGATTCTACGCAGAAAACGCATTTGTGAGGATTCAAGCGTATATGGTAAAACCGATATCGGAGGAAAATGGCTCGGAGGTGTATTGGATGATCGACCTGGCGCATGGAATGAGGAGGTAAGTCATCAAGATATGGTTGGATGATGTGTTTGATATCATGGAAGGCATAAGACATAGCACGTTGAAAGGTTGCGCCAACGTTTTTTAGACCAAAACGAAGTTTCCGATAGGCAAAAGTGCCCCAAGGAAAAATAAAAGAAGTTTTGTGTTGGTCCTCGGAAACAATATTGATTTGATTATATCCGGAGAAACCATCCATCAAAGAGGAGATTTCACTTTCGACACAATTGTCGACAATCTGGTCGACGAAGGGGGTAGGAAAGTTGTCTTTAGGACATGCTTTGTTAATATCCCTATAATCAATGCACACGGGGATTGTGCCTTGTTTTTTGTCGATTGGGACAAGATTGGAAACCCAGTCAGTGAGAGCCACCAGATAAATAAAGCCTGCTTTGAGAATTTTCTCGACTTTAAGCTTGATAGCGGCCTCTTTGCGTGGGTGGACCAGACGAAGGCGTTACCGAACAGGTTTAGCATCTGGGTATGTCTTGATCTCATGTATCACAATGTCGGGGTCAATACCCGACATTTCTTCATAGCTCCAGGCGAAGACGTCACAAAATTCTTTGAAAAGTGACTTGTAGGTGACAATTTCGTCAGGGGAACACGAAGCTCCAATATGCACATTTTCGACAATTCCAGTTTTATGGATATGTCAAGGGGAATGGTGGGTGAGATATTACTTAAGTTCCCTTCAGAAACCACATCGTGTGTAGACTCGAGAACAGTGGAAATGACGACAACAGTCGACGAGGTCGAGATCCGTTGGTAGCTCTCGATGGTGTGTTGTTCCAGGAAGAGGATGGAAAGATGATGTCCATCATCCCAGGGGGTGTCTTCCATAATAGACATAATCATCTCGTCTGTGGGAAAAATGACGCGATAAGGATCTTGAGACAAATCAGCAAGAGAGGGGGTAGAAGGGGTTGCCGATTGAATAGCCTGATAGGCAGATTTGGCCGGACTCAAAGGCATTTCGTCGTTGTAACAAAGATGATCACTAGGGTTGGGTACCAGCCATGGGTCATGAGACGCAGGGGTTCTGTGAATAGAGGTGGAGATCATGTTGATTGAAGCGACAAATGGATGTGGAACATCGGGTGGTGGGATGGGGAAGGTACCCATTAACGAGGAGTCTTTAAGAAGACCTACACTGACATTCTCATATCCGAGGGGGGTTTGGCGATGAACGGTACATTGCCAGTATGTGCATCTGAGTTAAATAAGGCTAATTGCTCGATGGTAATTACCTTTCCTTGATGTGGGAAACGTACAACACGAAAAAGAGTTGACACAACTGCGCGCATGGAATCAATCCAGCTATGGCCAAGCAAAAGATTGTAATCGAGAGGAGCGTCAAAGACTTCCACTTCAACTTGGACCGTTTTGCCTTCTAACGTGATTGGCAACGAAGGGAGGATGTCGTAAGGCTTAAAACCGGAGCCATTAAAGGCTTTGAGTGTGTTGTGGGATTCAGTCAAAGAGGGAGATTCGATGGCTTTCCAGCAAGTAATAGACATGACACACGTCGAGGCACTCGCGTCGATAACAGTTCTACAAATGTTTTTGTCGGAGACAATAACTTGTATTTGGAATGCGAGTTGAGGGGGTAACCTTGGAATGTGATCTTCCAAGTCAAAAATTATTAAGTTTGTATCCGTAGGGTCGATTCCACCGATAGCTTTCAACAGTGCCTTCCATTGTATAGGACAACTTTGAAGGACTTCGAGGGCTGACATCGCGGATGGTGCCTGGGCCAGATCTTCAATAATAGTGTAGTTCTGGGCAGCACGGGCATGAGGATTGAAAGCCGATTTTTGAACGACCCCCTTTGGAGGAGGGCGAAGAAATATGTCGAGGCTCGGTCGTTCGAGATGAAGAGGACCGTTGGTAGGTGGAGTTGTGGGAGATGGTTGGACCAATGAAGGAGGTATATCATCAACCTTCTCCTTAGAGGAGGAATAATCTTTGGCTCGAGTGGTAAGGGTGATGTCATTTTGCTTTGAATCTCCTGTACACATTAAGACATAGGATGTATTGGAGGGGGAGGGTTAGTCGTGAATGACCAATTGGGCCTGTTGTTAAGAAGGGAAGGGTTGTGACAATACGGTCGGAGTGGGTGGTTTCGGGGTCCCTTGAAGGAACTTAGTAACCTCGGCTCATGGTGGACAATCCTTAGTGTAGTGATCATCACCACAGATAAGACAAGGGTATCAGGGTTTGCGCCTATCCCTATCGTCAACAGGTGGTGTTTTGGTTCTTTCTACTTGCAAATTATTGTTGTCCTCCTTATTCTTACCCTTTCCCTTTTTGGATTTGTTTTTACCGGCGCAGGTAGATTGAATAGCATTTACCTCGGAATTCTTGCCGGTGGGAGGGGTAGGAGATGGAGCATTTTGAACATTAGAAGAAATGGGTTTTGGGTTGTTGTTGGAGGTTTGGACGGAATGTGGTTGGGCATGGAAAGTGCCAATCACACCGTCGGCCGCATGAGAAGTAGCAGGTGTAGTTGAAGTGGAGGAAGTAGAAGGACGAGGTGTATCAGGGAGTAAGTCGTAAAGAGTACCCGTTTGTGAGTAAACGAGGTCAAGGTATTGAGCACGACTAATGGCCTGTTCTTCTGTGACAACTCCACCCATGGCGATGTCACGACCGATGTCGTTCACAAATGATTTCGTGAACCATTCTGCTAGCAACTGATCAAGAAGTTCAAGTTTGACGAGACGTCATCTCCGTCGCCATTCATGAATGTGATCGGAGATATGAGTGGCTTTGGTTTGTTTAAAGGAGCTCAAAATCCTGGTCCCTATTTCATAGCGGATCGGTAACTGGTAGTAGGTGAGGAAATCCATAGCGAGGGTGTTGAAGTCGGCAAAGAAACCTCATGGTAATTCTATATACCACTTTGCGGCAAAACCCATGAGAGTTCGTTGAAAAAGGCGTAAATGAATAGATTCATCCATCAAGGAGTTGGATGAGCACCAAAGGTGAAAAGTCATTACATGATTGCTCGGGTCCTCTCCCGCTTTGCCATTGAATTTAGGGATGTCGGATGGTAGTTTGGCCGGTATGGTGGGCCATTAGGGAGAGTGACGGATTGGATCATTTAAAATCCTTGACAGATCCAGGAGGTCTAGAGTGGCTAAGAAAGGTAACTGTCTGTTCACATGCGGGTACTGGTGACTTTGGGGAGGGAGTCTCGTCAGCAAACCAGTGGGACCATAAGCAGTTTGCATATAATGCGAGGATCCAGGCAGATTCGGTGGTTGTTGTGGAGGCAAGTAACTCATAGGGTTGTACCCTTGAATGGGGGCGTGGGGTTGAGCAGTCGAGCCCCAAATAGTATTCAACATACCTGGATATGGTTGGCCTATGCTAGCGGGTATAACGGACGTAGCTGGAGGTTGTTCCCCCCCAGTCGATTGAGGATTATGTT
This sequence comes from Picea engelmannii, assembly GCA_009831015.1. Lineage (NCBI taxonomy): Eukaryota > Viridiplantae > Streptophyta > Pinopsida > Pinales > Pinaceae > Picea > Picea engelmannii. The sequence goes on along the minus strand of ML801526.1, from coordinate 222,665 downwards.
GTATCAGATGGTTCCAATACTGGGCTAAGGATGGAGGTATGTTTTGTCCATAGGGTGGGGTCGGTGGGGGTTGTGCTCCGATCGATGGTTGTGTTCCAATCGGGGGTTGTGTTCCGATTGGGATTTTCCCTACAAGGCGGGGTTGAGTTGGGCTTCCTTGGTGAAATTGTACACCAATAGGAATCTGGTAATTTGGAGTGAACAACGGAATGGTGCTACTAGGATCAACGCCTCCGATAGAGGATGGAAAAGGTCCTCTGAAAGGGGGCGGAGGAAGTGTCAGAATGAAACCGGGAGGAGAGTGCCCAGAAGAAGAGGGACCACCAAGAGTTCCGGATGTGATTTGCGTAGGAACGGGAATAGAGGCATTCAACGCATGATATCTGGGTGGAAGATTTAGGGTGACTCTGGGTGAAAGTGGTGTGCCAATAGGGTCTTGGCTAGCCACGGTAATCCCAGTGTGAGGACTCGTAGTATCTGTGTAATGGACCATTTGTAAAGGGAGAGTCAAGATGTGGTCAGCTCGCGAAGCTTCTGTACCAGGAAAATAATAAGCAGTAGTAAAAGGTACTACGTCTGGGTCAGAGGTTTTGGGGAACGCAGGTGAGACAGTGATATCAACGCCTACTCCTGAGCCAAAGAGATCTCGTCTAAAAATGCCAGTAGTCCAAAAAGGATCTTGACCCTCAGGTCCTGGAAAAGGTCCAGTCGGTGATCCAGAAGACAAAACAACTAAGTCTCCAGAAGAATTTACTCTCATAATACGTCTCTCAGAGTCGGGATGAAGTCAAAAGTCCTCTCGACAATTGGTAATTTGGAACCGTTCTGGAGAGTCGGTTCTTTCCACTTGTGGAGTGGTGATGTCTTGGACTTCACTCTATTGAGGAGAGCCCTCCGGTGAGCTGGTAGGCAAGGGTTGAGAACCTTCCAGATTTTCCGGGGGTAAGCCTTGCATTCTACATGAACGACGTGGAGGGTCAATTGTGAACGAGTTAAAAACTTACGAAGAAAATTCTATGGTCAACTTGGGTAAACAAACAACATGCGCTAGTAAAAAATCTAGGAAACAACACCAAGAAAACAAGACCTTCTAATTCTGAAGTCACTAGTTGGTAATGAAATCCAACGTCGCAACAACGAGACGAGAAGGGGCTGGGCTAGGGTGGAAAAGTTACGTTGACGACCTGCTTAACATACTTACACCCTGGTGCAAGCTCCCACACATAATCGTGGGTATACCCTCCAAGGAGCCCAAGTGAGTTTGGCCAACGTTGATTCCAAGTACCATGAAGACTTGCCCCTTCACAGTCACCTTGTGTAAGACCCTGAGAAGATAGGCCACTAAGGTTACCACCAACAACAATAAAGCCTAGGGGGATAGTCGACAGTCCGATCCACACGCAAGGACAGGGTATCTAGCCCGAAATCAACTTGAGAGGCTTCCACTCATCATTGTGGGTATATCGTCAAGTGACCCTCGTAATACATGCAATCTATACACCGATATCAACAAAGCAGGGTGAGTAACTCTGTCAATATCAATGCGACCTCAGGTTTGATCCTTGTGTGAGAAGGGCTTCCCAGGACAAAATGTTGCAAATGGAATTTGATACTCCTTAACACAAGATGCTATTGTGTGATTTGTGCTTTGGAGAGTGTATCTCTCTGCCTTATTCCAAAGCTCTAGCCTAGCTAATGTTGGTGTAATAGAGTCCTAGAAAAGAGTTACTAGTTAAATTTTAAAATTCGCGCGATATTATTAAAGGCTGTTGTTACTCAAAGGAGACAGAAATGAAACCGATGTTGTGTGAGACTCTGACCCAACAATGCATAGATAAGAATGAAAAATATCAATTCTTGTTCGATGAATCCTATTTATTGGAGGGAAAGAGGAGTTTTCTGGAACAATCTTGAACTACGATATATAATCTTCTCTGAAAATGCAATATCAACAAATCACGACCAATGCCAATTCTCTATTCATTCTATTTCAACAATTGAATGCCAATATTTTCAAAATAAAAAATTGCTTTTAAAAAGAAAAATGTTTTTTTAATTTTCAATAGAAACCACACAACAGTGGTGAAACTAAGAAAAACCGGCAACTAATGAAAAGAAATATACAACAAAACCCAAACCAATCTTTCAATGAAGACAAACATTACAAACAGACAAGACTAGTCTTTTCAAATGCATGACCACAACAATTTTCCAAGTAATGAGCAATTGAGAAAGACAATTAATCCCAACTTTTAAACCGATCACCGGCTCCCAACCAAACAAGCACTCGAATTTCAAGACCGGAGATTATATCCTTGTTAAGAAAAGATCAAGAGATAACAGTTGAGAAAAATGAACAAGAAGAGCTTTCGATTTTCGAAGACTAATCATTCAAAAAATCCGAAGTCAAGAAACAATCAATCAGTGGCCCAAGAAGTTCTCTTCAGACACAATAAAGTAAGAATGACTTTATGGGGAAGGGACATGCCACTGTATCATATTAATTGAAAGTAGAAGATACAACCTGACCGCCTTGATGTCGCAAGCTTCCTTTCAGCGACCCTTGGTTCCAACACACACACTTTCTCTGTACTTGCATGAAGAAGATCCAATTCCTCTTGGTAGACCAACTAGAGTTTTCAAGCCTCTGTCCAGGCGGGGTTCTTCACACAATTCTTTCACCAATTCTTCATTCAATCTTGCTTAACCTTTTCCATGAGAAACCTTTCAATATACAGGAGAAGGAGAGATGGTTACATGGATGAGGATGATCCCATCAAATCTGAGAAGTCAGTAAAATGACGACCATACGAATGCCAACTCATTTTCTAGAAGATTCCCTTCTAGAACCCTCAAGACCTCTTCTCTTTTCCAAGCTTGAAAACAGGTCCACACCCTATGTATGGAGCAAATTGCGAGAAGTCCGCACCCTAGGTGTAAGTGCCCTGCAAGAATGAGGGATTCTCGCACCCTAGGCCATGTGCAGCCTACGAACTCACTTTAAAAATAAGTTTTTGGAAGGAGGCAAGGGCCACTTTTCTCAAGCAAAAAGTCCTTGTTGGGAGCCTGAATACACCATTGTTAATACATCATCAAAGTGACCAAAACCATGTGTAACAGCTTTTCTTGTTACCTTCTTTCATGGAGACATTTCTGAACCTGAAACACATAGTCGAAATTAGCCCAAAAACAAAGCTAGGTGAGAAAAATAAGCATGATCAGATAAGGAGTTGTAAACATATAAGAGATAAACTTGAAACACAAATCTAATTATGTAATCCATGTGTCGAGTACCCGAAGAATCACTTGTATTGATGTTAGGCGGGATGTGGTCATCGAAAGATGATAGGATGATTGGAGACATCAAAGAGGATTTTGAGAGTTTAAGCTTTGACAAAAGACCATGTGAAGAATATAGGTAGGTCAGTGCATTTTAATGTTATTTTAGTTAATGGGGGGAGATTTGAGACCGGAGGAGTTCATGGGAACTGCTTTGGTGTGTAACAGAACAATTTGTATCATGGTCACCGGTATGAACCATAATAGTTCTTGTCAACTGCTCCAAACGATACCCAAGGTATTTACGCTAAGTTCACCGATGAGGTTGGCACCGAAGGGATTCATGTGAAGTGCTCCAGTGAACACCATTGGAGTTGTTATAAATTCCTTTGGTGAAACTAGAGGGAATCACATTAAGTGTTCCGGAGAACACCTACTATGATCATGTAAAGTCTTTCGGTTACCACCAACGTTGATTTCGTAAAGTGCTTTGGTGAAAACCAACAATGATCACATTAAGTGCTCCGGTGAATCGACGATGATCATGTTAAGTCTTTGGAGAGAACCATAAGTGGTCTTGCCAAGTCCTCCATATAAACCAACAACAATCCCATTAAGGGCTCTGGTGAAGACCAAAGGCGATGACACAAAGTTCTCCAGACAAACCAACGACAATCCTATTAAGAGCTCTAGAGAACATTGATGATGAACTTGTTAAGTGCTCCAGAGAATACCGTAGGTACGCTTGGCAAGTCCTCCGGTGAAATCAGAGGGGATCTAATAATGTTCTTCGGATAAATTGATGGTGATTGTGTTAAATTATTCGGTGAAGACCGAAGACAATAAGATAAACTTCTCTGAAATATAAAAGGCATCTAAAATTTTGGCTAAGTCTCAAAAACATCTTTGGTCAAGTTTAGGGCTTGAGCGTCGGAGGCTTGGACAACTGATACAGATATTCAAGGCATGAAACTCATCGTGGATAAAGCTGAGGCTAGGAGTTTCATACGCTTGTGGATCCAAAATGATAAGCGATGACTGTGAAATCATTGTATTCATTGTGCAAGCGAGGAACAAAAACCAACTTGGAATTCTGTCCCAGGAGGACTCAATCGAGGGTCATTCAATATTCAGGGAGGATGTTAGGCGATTATGAGGTAGGGTGTCATTGAAAGCAATGGGCAGAGTCAATTTCGAGGGTTTGTGGCATTATCGATCTGGGTTATGGCGTGGATTTAAGCGGGAAGGTAGAAATAGTTAAGGTTATGGACGACTAGGGTAGAAAAAAGCAAATGGTAAGAATTAGGGATTTTAGAAGGCGGGAGACAAGACTGTAGGGGTAGTCCTTGGGATAATAAAAACCCTTACCCTAATTGCATGCGAAAAAACAAAACAAACGCAATAAGTGTTTTTAGGGCTTATATGGAAATATGACACATGGACGTAGAGGGAAACTTGATGGTGTAAAACTTGTGTGCTTGAAATGGCTTGTCAACGGACTCACCTCGATGCTTCTCTTTCTTCCTTGGTGATAGTAATGAATGATCAAAGGAGGGAGAAGTGCTCCTTTTATAACCATGTGCGCAATTAATGTGGTTGAAGGGGTTTCAATGTCTTTACTAGAAGCGATGTTAGGAAGTACTTTGGTTTGCACCGAAGGCAATGGTAGAAAGTCTTCCAGTATACACCATAGCGATTGACGGTAAGTCCTCCAGTGGGGACCAAAGTAGTTAATTGGAAGTGCTATGGGCACACCAAAGGAGATGATGGGAAGTCCTTCGATGTGAACGGGAAGCGTTAATATAAAGTGTGTTGATTCCTTGAGACATCGGAGGAGTTTCAAGGAACTCCTCCAACTTAACCGACATAGTTCATAAGAACTCCTCTGGTTGAGTCGGAGGATTAAGTCTGTCAATTGTCGATTTAGGTTTCCAGAAGATTTCGGGGGAAATCCTCCGGTGAATACCAGAGAACTTAAAGGGAACTCCTCTGAGGAGTTAAAAGAGCTCATCTGACAACCGAAATGGCTTTAAGAGATTTATCTAAGTATTGAAAACAAAGACTCAACCCAAACCAAGCTAAAAAAAATGAGGTGACTTGCTCAAATAGAGGTAACCATAGATCTACATTGAGGAAAAATTTTCAAGTCAAGAGGCTCTCATAGAAGATAATAAGGGTCCCATTTTCTTGGAGAGAAGGCTTCACAAGTAGATATACAAGAAAAAGGGAGGTTGTTGATGCCCGACACAATAGGTTTAAAAGAGGGAAAAAATGAGGTTCAAAATAATGAAAACGAGGCTAGGGAGAGAAAAGAACTAAAAATTTTCAAATCGAGAAACATATAAATGAATTAGGATTCTTGTTCGAGGTGATGAATAATAGGCTTACGAGAATGGCTCAGTTTATAGCCATCTTCACAATTAAAATTATATGGGTGTTTTTCAATTTCAAGAGCCTCCTAAATGATGCGTGAGGTGTAGTAGGGCGCTAAGGCAAGAATTTTTCTTTAGTCAGAGAAAATGAGGTATTTATATTTATGGGAGTGCTCAACAATAACATATCTTGAGATGTGATTGTGGGTTGTGTCAACAATATGTTCTTTGAGACGTGATTTAAATTATTTCCATTTCTTCCATCATCAAATATGATATTTTCTCCTGTATTGAACTATCAAAAAGAAATGTCATGGTTTCAAAGCTATAAGAACAATTATGCAGTGATGTTGGTAGATTACAATAAGAACCTAGTACCGTATTCTTGCACTAAGCGGTTAGCCATGGCAACATTAAATCCAAGGAAACTCCAAAATTGATTAAGGTCAGGGAAACTTCAAAAGTGTTCACTAAAGGTTGTGGGTTAGAGTATGCAACCTTCCTTTTCTTTTGGAAGCAGTCTTTCCCACTTCCTCTACCAAACATATTACAACATCAATGACCCGGTAGCACCACATAGCATCTTCTTGTTCGTGATGCGTCTTTTTGATGTTGGCAACCGGTGCTCAGTGGAGGGCATGCATGTAATTTTTCTTGTTGCAATAATTCATTCCAATGTCATGACTTAATTGTTGCAATAATTTGTTGCACTATCATGGTTGCATAATTTCAATTTCAATTTGGCCGAGGAGATCTCACCTGGTGGAAGAGATGGTGAACATCTTCAGAGCTCTCGATGGTGAATAATCATTCTACTATTTAAATATGAATCCATTGACAAATTTCAATCAACATTATTTTGTAAATACATCATTGAAACTTTTGTTGAATCCTTCACGGTTTTCCTCTTAACATTATTTTGTAACAATTTTCTAATCAGAGCATTAAGATCTAAGAGTTCAACCCTACTTTTGAGTGACACAATAATAGTCTCCTAATACATGGAAAAATATCCAAGAAGGTTTCCCCTTATCACTTCTTAGAGATCCTGGATGGGATGCACACAGACAACCAAATGAGCAACATCCTTCATAGTCTTATTTTATCTTTCTTTATCCAACCTTACAATCTGTACATCTGTCTACATGTAATTTGGCATGTAATGCCTAATCAATCATATTTATTTTGTTTCAATTCGATAATGCACATTGTTCTATCTTTATAGGTATCATACTTATTTTGTTTCAATTCTACGATGCACGTTGTTCTACCTTTATAGGTATTGTTCTTGAGTTTCATTCTTCATGAATTAATTGTAATTATTCAACCAAATTCTTTATATTATACATGTGTTGAATTAGTGATATCTTATTACTAATTTTCAAATGAATACAAATATATCACAAACTCTTTTATTAACTCATATTTACAAATATGATTTAATATTATGTAAGTTAAAATAATTAATAACTAAACCTACTTATCGTTCTATTTTTTATTATCAACACAAATTATTTTTGTTTGAGCACAACTCTTATCAACTATGTATGATCCCATTTGAATCTTTTGGCCAAAAAGTATTCACCATTAAATTGGTCCATGAATTAGAACTTTACAACCACCATCAAACATCATTACGAGCATTCCATGTGCAAACACTTTGAATATATCTCTTTAAACATCAATAATCACAGTTTAAATAATCACAAGTAGGAATTGCATAATACTTGCCATTATATCTTATAACTTCCACAATCAAACCCTATTTAACTAAATACAAGCTTTATAATGATCAAACACTTTAACATGGCAGTTTACCCTTGAGACTTAAAGCTTTGATATAGGTTGTTGGAGTAAGAGGCCGTATATGACTTTCTTACACAACCATAGAGGGAAGCTAGTTTAATGGCTCTCAGAGTGGAGTTGGAGGGTTAATCAAAATCTCGCAAAACACTTTTTATAAATGGACTTTCAACTATGGCCCGGGCACCAATACCAGGGTAGAACTTTTGGGTGCCTGGGCCACACTATACTTGGCCTCTAGACTCCACATTGAAGCCCTCCAGGTTCTCGGGGATTCCAAAATTGTTATTGAATAACTGAGCAACAAGGGCTATTTACAAGCTATCTCCCTCTTGGCTTGGAAGGACAGAATTAGACTTCTACAACCCTCTTTCAAAAAACTCAGCTTCAATCACATTTATCGCGAGCACAAGAAATCTGTGGATCAACTTTCAAAGACAACGCTCCAGAAAAAAGAGGATATCCTAACTTACAACCTCTGGATTGATGGCCATGAGGGCCCTTCCCTCTTTCTAACTCTTTTCTAAGATCATTTTTTTCCTCCTACCTCATAGGACTTTTTCGATATGAAAGATGGAGTTTTTCTCCTAGTCTCAAAAATCTCTCTTATACTTCCGAAAATTATTGTTTCGACATCTCTCTTTTCAAACACCTAGCAGCTTACATTTTTTTTGTCACTCTTTTCATTCGAACTTTCTCTCTTTGCAGGTCGTTAGACCGCTATAGGCGAAAGTTATATGTCTTATTCAACAGATTCTTTGTAGTTAGCGATTGTAACCTTCTGTTATGAAAACAAATTATATAATATATAATTGAGAAAATTTCCCGTTGGAAAAAAAAAAGCTAGTTTAATGGGAATGGATGAATTAGTGCAATCAGACATATGAGAAAAGGTTCGCTACAAATATTTTATTTAACATACGAGGAAAGGAAGTAAAACATACATTGGACACATATTATTATTATACATAAGTTATCATCAACAACACAAAAATATTTAAATATAAAGTAATAAGTGAAATACATATATTTTTATGTAAATATAAAAAGATTATAAATGTAATATGAAATTATTATAATTCATAATTAAATTTGAAGAGTTGGTTTTAATTTCATTTATTTTTATTTTTATTTTAGTACTGGGGGAATCGGCAACTGGTGGTTCTCGTACTCGCATGACACGGGGTCGATCCCCGTCGGCTACCACTATAACCCCAGGTGCAACCACCCAGCCCGCAAGAATGGCGCACGAGTAAATCCAGGTGAGAATCGAACATGAGACTTCATTTTTACAAGTTTCCTTCCATTTACACGGCACTTGCCAATCCGTCTACACCCGTGCGGGCGTTTTAATTTCAAATTAAATTAAAGAGTATATATTCATTTAATTCTTATTTAATGAAAAGTTGTAAGAAATAGTTGTATCTTAATTGACAAGTGTAAATTAAGTACACATTAAAGATATGCTAAATAAAATGTCGCTCTTCCAATTTTTGTAGACTTCAGTTATTAAGATGGGTTTGAACTCCTTGGAAAGAGTAATGAAATAAAGTATGCTTTTAAAAATTATGCTTTTGAAAGTGTATTTTTGCGAGAAATAATTGAGAATGATTTTTAAATACTCATGAAATGTGGTGCACCACATGTATTTGGAGGTGCACAATGGTCGTTTCCCACCATTCACAACAAGTTTGGATCATGACTAGGATTATGTCCTTCCATTCAAATAATCAAATATTTTGGATATTACAATTAAATAGCTTAAACATAAAAATCAAAAGATAATTGAACTCTTTGAAGTCCCAATAACTCCTTTGCTCTAACTCTTGATGGCTATTTGTCTTCAACCAATAAACATTATCAAGATATTGTCCTTCCCAATTGCATCCACATTGTCAAGGTATTGTCGTTCTTAGTTGTATGCATATACTAGAAAACACAAAGCAAAATCTTACACAAGCATTGCTATACCATGCAAAATCACACATGTAACATAACACGATAAACAATTTCAATGCCTAGGTCAACCAAACAATTACATAACATGATTTTAATTGAGTATAACCATAGTAGACTCACTCGATACTAATGATGTGAGGCCCTTTTGACTCAGTAGTAGAGTACCACGATGGTAAGATGTAAGTCATCGGTTCAAGTCCAATAAATGGCTCATGTTTCCCAAGTGTCCATTTCTCATCGTATGATACAAATATTCTTAAGATGGACACCATTTTTCAAGGGACAAAAACAATTAAATAACAAGATTCTAATTGAGTATAACATGCAAAATACTTTCACGTGGCTCAACATTAGTTACATTACAATGCAGTTGAAATACATATTAAAAGGATTAATGTATATGATACAATGACTATAAGTAATGCATATGCCTAGAAAAAAACTACAATCTACAAGTTACAACTACACTTTCATCGGTTACTATTGATCCAGGTGGATATTGGTGGCCACCTGCCTATTCCACTTGGACCCCCACCATTGTTTCTTTCAGTTTTTTAGTTTCCTTAATTGTAGCACAATTTACTAATTTTGGCAGTTTTTTGGTTCCTGAACTTCCGGAACCGTTTTGACACCCTAAATGATGTTTTTTGGGTTGGGCATCAACCGATCGACAAATATTAATCTTATCCAAATTGTGATATTCGTTGTTTATAGTTGTAGTCCTCGGATAGATCTTTCTAATGATGTATTATATGCGTCAAATGGAGATAGTATGCCAAAGTTACGACCCGGGGAAATTGATGTAACAATTTACATCGACGGGGCCCATATTCTCGTGTTTCATCTCCCAGGGTTAGGTTTTTGGATGTTTAGGGTTTCCATTGTTTCTCAATAATATATAGGCCTTAGAGCCTCATTGTAACACATAGTTCAGAGGCCTGTAGCCACCACATCTATTCTCAGAGATAAGCTACCAGTGCCCTAGTTAGTTTATTTCTATTATGTCTGTAAACAAATTTCAATTCTTTGATATTAATGAAATGAAGTGTTATTTCCAGTGCATCTTTGTATTCATGGTTATTTGTTTATTCTGTTGCGTTCCTGCATAAATTCAGAACAGTGGTATCAGAGCAGTCTGCTCTTTCTCGATCCTTCTTTGCATGTCCCCAACGAGGTCGGGGTATAAGAAGTTAGGGATCGATCTGGTGGAACCTTTGTAAGATCAGCCTTGCAAACCCTGACGGCCTCCCATGGGGGATGAAAAGAAAGATGAGGGAGCATGAGATCCTATCAAAATATTGCTCGAGGAGGCCCTTGAAAAACAAAGGAACGCGATGATGGATAACTTCGCCCAGATCATTCAATGATTGGCCATTGCAGCCACTCTGGAGGCGCAACCCCTTTTAAAGTACAAGTAAACTTTGACATTCCCATATTTGATGGCCAAATAGATGCAGATGTCGTAGATAGATGGTTGAATCTATTAGAAGGATATTTCTCGGTTCATGACTTTTTCGACCGGGAGAAGATTATTTTTTCACTGCTCAAAGCCGCCCCCCATGTCAAGGACTGGTGGGAAACCTACTGTGAGAAAAAGGACAAGGAGGAACCCTCTCTGTTCTCGGTCGTACCCACTTGTAATTCTTTTCTAGACACCACCAAGCAACAATATTATCATGTGGGGAGCTATGAGGAAAAGTACATACAATGAACTACGTTGCGACAACAAAGGGATCAAGATGTGTATGAGTTGACGAATATGTTCCATACCCTGCGCACAAAGTTGGGTATCAAAGATTCGAAGAAACATTTGGTGTTGAAGTACCACAGTTGTTTACACAAATACTTAGGAGGAAATGGAGCTCCTCAACATCTCCTCGCTTCGTACGACATGTCGGTATGCTGCCAAGATTGAGCAGAAATTCAAACAGAAGAATCGAGACTTTGGATCTGCGAATCAAAAGCAAGCAAAAGGTGCCCCCAAACCGCAAAACAAAGGACAAATCCAAGGCATGGTGGCTCAATACAACCTGCCAAAGCTGCAAGCAAAGAAAAACACCGCGAATCCGAAGAAGGACACGGGAAAGTGGTGTGAGTTCCATAAGAGCTCCACTCACAACACAAGTGAGTGTCGGGCCAAACAGTCATTAGTGGCTGAGATGAGGGCTTCTGAATCAGATGCATGCTTTGACACTAAATCAAAACCTGAGAAGGGGAATGACAGAGGAAAGCAAATTATCGATGCGGATCCCAACGCCATCGTTGCCACCACGAATATCTAAAAGGAAGAACTGGAAGATCCAAAGGAGGAGGAGCGTCACTTCCACTCCCAGATGTGGGTAAAGGGTTCCTCGCTACATTTCATTGTCCACCCACAACCATACACCATCAGGTGGCTTCACCAAGGATGGAATCTTCGCATTAGCCAACAATGACGCCTGCCCTACAACATCAAGCCCTTCACCGATGAGGTATTATGTGACATTTCTCCTCTTGATGTTTGTGATGTATTATTAGGCCAACCATACTTGTGGAAGAGACATGTTGTGTATGAGTCCCAACCTCGCAATGTTATTGTTACCTTGGGAAATAAGTTGTACAGGATACCAGAGGTACCACCGCCTACCGCTATCTCTTTGGTTACTGCAAAACAATGCAGTAAGCTCATTTCCAAAACCAAGAAATTTGTTTTCCTGATGATTGGCCCTTGGGGAAAGAAGAAGACTGTGGCCACGACCTCCAAACAGGGCTCCTCCGCATGACAACAACAAATGGACAAGGTCATGTAGGAGTACCGAGACATCTTCACCTCACCCGTAGGGGTGCCTCTGCACTGTCGAGTCAAGCACCCAATCGATCTCACCCCAGGTACGTCGTGGATATTGATGGCCACCCACCTATTCCACTTGTAACCCCACCATTGTTTCTTTCAGTTTTTCAATTTCCTTAATTGTAGCACAATTTACTATTTTTGGCATTTTTTTCAGGTCCTGAACTTCCGGAGCCGTTTTGAGGCCCTAAACGACGTGTTTCGGGTTGGGCATCAATCAGGTGAAGAATATTGGATTGTTTCGAACCATAATATTCATGGTAAATAGTTGTATTCCTTGGATAGATATTTCTAACAATGTATCATATGCGTCAAACAGAGATAGTATGCCAAAGTTACGACCCCGGGAAATTGATGTACCAATTTACCCTGACGGGGCCCATATTTTGGCGTTTCATATCCTAGGGTTAGGTTTTTGAACGTTTAGGGTTTCCATTGTTTCTCAATAATATATAGGCCTTAGAGCCTCATTGTAACATAGAGTTCATAGGCATGTAGCCGCCACATCTCTTCTCAGAGATAAGCTACCAACGCCCTAGTTAGTTTATTTCTATTATGTCCGTAAACAAATTTTAGTTCTTTGATATTAATGAAATGAAGTGTTATTTCCGCTGCATTTTTGTATTCATGGTTATTTGTGTATTTTGTTGTGTTCCTGCATAAATTCGGATCAATGGTATCAGATAGGTCTGCTCTTTCTCGATCCTTCTTTGCATGTCCCCAACAAGGTCGGGGTATAAGGAGTTAGGGCTCGATCTTGTGGAACCTTTGCAAGATCAACCTCACAAACCCCGATGACGGCCCATGGGGGACGAGAAGAAAGACGAGGGAGCAGGAGATCCTAGCAAAATATTGCTCGAGGAGGCCCTTGAAAAACAAAGGAATGCAATGATGGATAACTTCGCCCGGATACTTCAACGATTGCCCACTAGCGGCGCATATGCATCCAGCAGCCACTCTGGAGGCGCAACCCCTTTTAAGGTACAAGTAAACTTTGACATTCCCATATTTGATGTCCAAATAGATGCAGATGTCATAGATAGATGGTTGAATCTATTAGAAGGATATTTCTCGATTCATGACTTTTCCGACCAGGAGAAGATTATTCTTTCACTGCTCAAAGCCGCCCCCCATGTCAAGGACTGGTGGGAAAGCTACTGTGAGGAAAAGGATGAGAAGGAACCCTCTCTGTTCTCGGTCGTATCCACTTGGAATTCTTTCCGAGACGCCATCAAGGAACAATATTATCCTGTCGGGAGATATGAGGACAAGTACATACAATGGACTACGTTGCGGCATCAAAGGGATCAAGATGTGCATGAGCTGACGAATCTATTCCTAAGCCCACGCACAAAGTTGGGTATCAAAGATTCAGAGAAACATTTGGTGCTGAAGTACCGCAGTTGTCTACATAGATACATTCAGGAGGAAATGGAGTTCCTCGACATCTCCTCGCTTGGTACGACATACCAGTATGCTGCCAAGATTGAGCAGAAATTCAAACAGAAGAAGCGAGACTTTGGAGTTGTGAATCAAAAGCAAGCGAAAGGTGCCCCCAAACCGTAGAACAAAGGACAAAGCCAAGCCATGGCGGCTCAATACAACCTGCCAAAGCCATAAAGAAATAACAACACCGCGAAGCCGAAGAAGGACACGGGAAAGTGGTGTGAGTTCCATAAGAGCTCCACTCACAACACAAGTGAGTGTCGGGCCAAACAGTCACTGGTGGTCGAGATGAGGGCTTTTGAATCAAATGCATGCTCTGACACTGAATCAGAACCCAAGAAGGGAAATGATAGAGGGAAGTAGATTATCGATGCGGATCCCAACGCCACCGTTTCCATCACGAAGATCCAAAATGAAGAACTGGAAGATCCAGAGGAGGAGGAGCGTCTCTTCCATTCCCAGATGTGGGTAAAGGGTTCCCCGCTACAGTTCATTGTCGACAATGGGAGCCAAAAGAACCTCATTTCAGCAAAGGTCGTGAAGCGGTTGGGCTTGCTGACCACAACACACCCACAGTCGTACACCATCGGGTGGCTTCACCAAGGACGAAATCTCTGCATCAGCCAACAATGTCGCCTTCCCTACAACATCAAGCCCTTCACTGATGACGTATTATGTGACATTGCTCCTCTTGATGTTTGTGATGTATTATTAGGCCAACCATACTTGTGGAAGCGACATGTTGTGTATGAGTCCTGACTTCGCGATGTTATTATTACCTTGGGAAATAAGTTGTACAGGATACTAGAGGTACCACCGCTTGCCGCTATCTCTTTGGTTACTGCAAAACAATGCAGTAAGCTCATTTCCAAAACTGGGAAATTTGTTTTCCTGGTGATCTGCCCTCAGGGAAAGAAGAAGACTGTGGCCACGACCTCCAGACAGGGCTCCTCCACACGATAATAACAAATGGACAAGGTCTTGGAGGAGTACTGAGACATCTTCACCTCACTCACAGGGGTGCCTCTACACTGTCAGGTCAAGCACCCAATCGATCTAGCCCCAGGTGCATCGCTGCCCAATGGACCGATCTATCGACACTGTGTTCTGGAGAACGATGAAATCAGGCAACAGATTCAGGAGCTGTTGCAAAAAGGTCGCATCCGACCAAGTTCATCGCCCTGTGGGAGCCCGATCGTGTTGGTGCATAAGAAGAATGGGACCTAGAGACTCTGTATTGACTATCGGGCATTGAACAAGATCACTTTCTGCAATAGGTAGCTGATCCCACAGATTGATGACCTTCTAGACCAACTCAAAGGGACAAACTATTTCAGCAAGATCGACTTGAAGTCCGGGTATCACCAGGTACCAATCGAACCGTCTGATGTGTGGAAGACTACCTTCAAAGCCAAGGAGGGCCTTTTCAAATGGCTGGTCATGCCTTTCGGGTTGACGAATGCTCCCACAACCTTCATGAGGTTGATGGACGACATCTTGTGGACATTCACCAACTCATTTGTAGTAGTGTACTTGGATGACATCCTGATCTTCAACCAGACTTGGGAAGAGCACCTCCATCACATCCGACAGGTTCTCCAAACACTGCGGAAACACAAGTTGTGTGCCAATTTGGAGAAGTGCACTTTTGGCATGACCCAAGTTCAATATCTGGGATACATTATTGATGAGCTTGGGGTGCATGTGGATCCAACCAAGACCCAAGTCATCCGGGATTGGCCAACCCCGACCACTCTAACAGAGTTTCGCAACTTTTCGGGTCTTGCTAATTTCTACCACAGGTTCGTGTTGGGATTCTCTCATATCACTTGGCTCTTGAGTCAAGTCACCAAGGGAGGAGCGAAAGCAAAATTCTTTTGGTCGGAATCTCAACAAAAGGCATTCGTAGAATTGAAACATCGCCTTTGTTGTGCCTTAGTGCTCACATTACCAGACTTGCAACAACCATTTGAGATCGAGACAGATGTCTCTAACTATGCTATTGGGTTGGTTCTTACTCAACAGAGGCATCCAATGGCATATCACAGTGCGACATAGTCCAAAAGTATCCCACTTATGACAAAGAAATGTATTCCATTGTGTAGGCTTGCCGACAGTGGAAGCATTACATTTTTTGGAAGGAAACGATCATCCACACAGACCACTGACCCATGTAGTTCATACAGACACAAGGGAAGTTGCAGAATGATTTCCATCAGAAGTGGTCCACGTATCTGCAATAGTTTCATTTGAACATCAAGTACAGGAAGGGCAACACTAATAATGTTGTAGACTACCTCAGTCGACCACCGATCGTGGTGATAACCACCATTCTCAACTAAGTCCACAACTTTCCATCCCCAAACTGATGGCCAAGCAGAGGTCATCAACAAGATGATCATACAGATGTTGCGCATGTACAACTCAAAGCATCCACACACATGGGATGAGAGCCTCCCCCATGTACAACATAGCTATAATCGGGCCCTCCACAACTCAACCGACCACAACCCCTTTCAGGTGGGCTTGGGATTTCAGCCACTATGTCCCATTAATGTAGCCATACCATTTGCAGCTACTCAGGCTGATTCGGCTCATGTCTAGTCTGAAGCTGCTAAGGCGAAAAACTTCATTGAGTGCATTCAACACATTCGCTAGTAGGTTCATGACATATTGGACAAAGCCAATGCTAAGTACAAGCAACGACATGATCAACATCGAGTGAAACACAACTTCCAGGTGGGCGACAAAGTGTGGCTTTGCAGAAGGAGCACCTCGTTGGACCCCACCACAAGCTTCACCCGCTCCAATATGGGCCATACACCATCACCAAGGTTGTAGGGGACAATGGCTTCGAGCTCAATATCCCACCATTCCTTGGTCTGCACTCAGTGTTCAATGTAGACCTCCTTCGGCCTTACTTTCCACCTCTACTAGACACATCTAACATGGCAGAACAACTCACACCAACAGAGTTAAACCCAAAATGCATGGAACAAGCCACCACTGATTGAATTATGGACACACAGATCAAGAACACCCACCATCAGAGGATTCAACTATATCGAGTTGTCAAAGCAGGCCAACTCCTTCACTAGGGCAAGTGGCTCACCAGGGACCAAGTTCAGGAGAAGTTTCCTCATCTCATGGAGGAACTCAACGCAATGGGGACCATTGCTTCCCAAGGGGGGAGGAATGATCCAAGTGGATATTGGTGGCCACCTGCCTATTCCACTTGGACCCCCACCATTGTTTCTTTCAGTTTTTCAGTTTCCTTAATTGTATCACAATTTACTATTTTTTGGCAGTTTTTCAGGCCCTGAACTTCCGGAGCCGTTTTGAGGCCCTAAATGACGTTTTTTGGGTTGAGCATCAATCGATCGATGAATATTAGTGTATTTCAAACCATGATATTCGTTGTTAGCAGTTGTATTCCCCGAATAGATTTTTCCAACGATGTATCATATGCGTTAAACAAAGATAGTATGCCAAAGTTACGACCCCGAGAAATTGATGTACCAATTTACCCTGACGGGGCCCATATTCTAGCGTTTCATCTCCTAGGGTTAGGTTTTTGGATGTTTAGGGTTTCCATTGTTTCTCAATAATATATAGGCCTTAGAGCCTCATTGTAACATAGAGTTCAGAGGCCTTTAGCTGCCACATCTGTTCTCCGAGATAAGCTACCAGCGCCCTAGCTAGTTTATTTATATTCCGTTTGTAAACAAATTTTAGTTCTTTGATATTAATGAAATGAAGTGTTATTTCCGCTGCATATTTGTATTCATGGTTATTTGTGTATTCTGTTGCGTTCCTGCATAAATTCGGATCAACTATGATCTTAAATGCTAGGCGAGCATGGTGAGAGGTAATTAAACTCTAAAGGTGTACAGTAAAATAAGTCTCCATTATTGCCAATGAGGGCAATGTTGTTGAGATAGTCAACTCCAAAGCATGTAATCGTGTTGGTAGGATCTTTATAGGTGTAATTTTAAGCTTTGGGACAAGCATTCTTAGAGAGGTGAGAGAACTTAGTGGGTTGCATATCTAATGATTACCATAGGAGCTCATGGAACGATACCAAGGTATGCTAAAGGAAAAACACATGCTCTTATGAGCCATGACATAGCTATGTTCATTCTTCAAATGAAGAGAAGGAGGGAAACTCAGGTTCAAATCATTATTGCAAGCCACACATGTGCATTTTCCCGAGTTTCTATAAGGAGAAATGATTATGGGAAGATTCTAGTTATCCACAATGATGAGGGTGTAAAAATCCTGGGCACCGAGGGTGAACTCAACGAGCATGGTGGGTGGCATGCCTTTGGCATTGTTATAGGAAATCTAGCCTCTATGGTCAATTGTGGCACAAATGCCTCAACCTTGGTGACCCTAGATTCAACCTAACCATCTATAAAAAGCAATGATCGATAAGGCCCGTCAAGGCAATATATAGAATTTGCCATTGGTGAGTAGTGGCTTGTCGACACTTGGTTGGATACTAAGCCACACAAAATGCTAACATTTGTTCAACAATGTAATCAACATAGTAGAAACAGTGTTTCCTTATTCACGAACAACAATAGAAAGTCACAAAACAACATGCAAATGATAATTAACTCAATACTACTAAAAATTTTGAACTAGAAATGAGTGAAATACATAGATTTTTCTTACCATAAATACAAAGGAATACGAAGAAGGGAGTGAGATGGATAAATTTAACTCTATTTAGGTTGTCTCCAAAAAAAACCAAAAAAGATAGGTGGGTTGAGCTCTATGATAAAAATGATAGAGCAAAGCGAGTAAATTGTATTTGTAACTCTTCAAATTCACATCGATTGTTATTAAATTAAATCATTATAAATACACACAATAATCAATAAATAAAAAAGATAGTTAATACTAATGGGGTGTTTGTCTAGCCTATTTCTCCCACCAATAAAAACCATAGGATAATGTGACATCTCCTTCCTAGCCATAGCTATTTTATAAAATCAATTTCCTTTTGTAAATGACAAGTGGATTCTTTATTTTTTTTATTCGTGATTTTGAAGGGTGTTTGTCTAGCCTATTTCTCCCACCAATAAAAACCATAAGATAATGTGAAATCTCCTTTCTAGCCATAGCTATTTTATAAAATCAATTTCCTTTTGTAAATGAAAAGTGGATTCTATATTTATTTTTTTTCTTCGTGATTTTGAATTGCACTTTTAGAATGGGTTTGAACCCATTGGAAGCATGAAAGGTTTATTTTTGCACAATAATTATATTCCTTGAGAAATCTTTACAAAATTTACCCAACATATTTTATGTAGAAAAGTATAACTATAAACATTAGATAATTAACATTAATAATATTATCGAAATATTTAATTATATTCAAATTCAAACTTCAATTATCATTCAATTTGAACTTGAATTTTATAGGTCAAATAAGGCCATCAACTTTGAATTAAATTCTTATTTATTTAAATCATAAAAATAAAAATAAAACATTTTCAACTTAGTAATTCAACATCACAAAAATAGAATGTAAATGTATTATAGTAATCAATATAACCAGATAAGAAGGAGCGTTGTATATATTAATATAGATCCATCTTAAACCCATATTTATTAAGCAATGAGAGGGATCCAATTTTTTAAGGTGTAATTTTTTTTTTTTTTTATCACTTCATTTCATGCCTTAATTCTTAATTTGATCATTCTCGGTGCTTGATAGATCCGAGTTTAAGATGTTTTTTTTTTTTTCATTGAACATACTTTATTTTTATTATTGTTATTTTTTAAATTGATCTAACTTTAATTTTTCTTAAATCTAACATAACACTAACGTGACAACATCTCTCCTATAATGGGCTGTAGAGCACCTTGCTACTGGTTGTAGAGCACCTCACTACTCTCGGTGCAATAGCATAACACTAACGTGACAACATCTCTGCCATACTGGGTTGTAGAGCACCTTTCCACTCTTGGTGCAACCAAGTACGATCAACTCTATGACAAACTATGCATAAGAACCATTCGGTTTAGACATGGATAATTACAATACAAGGTCTCATATTTACACTATTAAATATTTATTAATTATATGATTTTTTTCTGGGGGAATTTCTGAGTACATCTTCTCACTTATTGATGTAAACCTTAAATTCTTCATAACACAAGACCATGTCAATAGGACTCAAAGCGGCTACAACAATATACTTATTATGAGTTCAACATGTCACTTACAAGAATAAAACTTTTGTGAAGAGGATAACACTCCATTCCACAACCACTTGAGCTAGATCCAATTGACATTTGTTGATCATGTAATACCAATCTTGTAGGTTTAAAAAGTTTTGGTTACTTACAACAAAATATTATTTGCTTGAAATTGTATGATTAACAAGTAAGTTAATAAATAGACACATGAGTTATGAGAGGTTTTGCTACTTTTGATTTAAAAAAAATCTTGTTTTAGTGAAATATTTTATTTTAAAAATTTGGTAGGAATTTTGTGGGCTGTTATAGTTAGTTTTTATTCATTGATGGGAACTTTGACCATGAAAATTTACCCTTAAGATTTTTGGTTTATTTTAATGCAACCCAAAGTATTGGAAATTTGAAAAAAATGAATAAATCAAGTTGAAATTTTGTCATGAAAAAAATAGACTCACAAAAAAAGTTGAGTTTGTTCACTTATTAACTCACTCATTTTAAAATTGTTTTTTTTAGTAGCGGAATTAACAACTAGTTGGACACGTGATATGTGGCCATGTTATCGGACTGCTACCACTATAACCTCCAGGCATGCCAACGCGACACACAAAGCCATTCGAGGACAACTTCACATAACATAGTGCCTTATCAATACACTCCATCACCGACTGTTCTACACCCACGAACATTTTAAAATTGTTTTTAATAATCAAATTGGATATGTTTTGTTTTTGGTTAGTGAAAGTGGAGTAATGTCATTGTCTTTTTAGAATTCAAATATTCCAAAATGACATATTTGCTTTAAAAAAAGCTAAATGTTTTATGATTTAAATTTTTTCCAATTTACCATCACCAAAATCCAATCATAAAATCTTTACTACAATTGCAATTTTGGATTTTGTTTAAATTGTTGTTTTTAATGTAGAAAAGGGTTCAACACCCTCTAATACCCCTACCTAAATCTGATTTTGAAATGTTAATGATTGATATTTGCAATTCCATAATTCAAAATATTATGCTATATTTGCTTTTTGAAAACTAACGCATCTCTAAAAAAAAAACCTCATTTAATTGATGAAAAACATCATAATAATTAAGTTACATTGAATAATCACACTCCTCAAATTACAAAACAATGTCTCACCTTTTAATAAATGCGGTTTAATAACAATAGTTCAACTTTTAAAATTAATCTTATTTATGAGAACTTTGGATATGAAACTTTATTCTTAAAAGTTTTGATTTATTTAAAAACAACTCAAATAATTAACTCAAATAATTGTAAATTTTAAAAAATTAACTTTGGATATGAAACTTTATTCTTGAAAGTTATTTTAAAACAATTCGAATAATTGTAAATTTGAAAAAATGAATATATCAAGATGGAACTTTATAGTTTTGAAAACTAAAAAAAATGTATTTATCCACTTATTAACCCATTTATTTTAAAATTATTTCTAATAATAAAAATATATTTGTTTTGTTTTAAGTGAGTGAAAGTGGAATAATGTTATTATCTCATTAAAATTCAAATCTTCCAAATGAACATTGTTTTTTGCAAATTATTACACCTCTACAAAAGTTCATTTAATTGAATAAAACCATCATAATCATTAAATAATATTGATTAATCACACCCTTCAAACTATGTCCCACCTTTTAATAAATGTTGGATGTCCTACTTTTAATTAACATTAACTTTCATATTAGTTTTGTGTTGACTTGAATTAATAAATGTTGGATGTCCTACTTTTAATACTATGAATTCAACTTTCAGACTTATCCTTATTGTCTTATTGTATTGTACTGAAGTATATAACAATAAATTAACATTGACTTTCATATTAATTTTGTGTTGACTTGAAAAATTTGTATCAATTTTAATGTTGAACATAATAAGTAATAAAATTTAATTTTAAATATAACAAAAATAGTATCTTTTTAAACTCCTCATTAATTTGATAGTGTTATTGCAGCTTTCACATATTTCGAGAACTTAAATTAATGGAAAAAGACAAGACAAAATTCCGAACTGAAAAGTCATGTTTCCACCTGACAACATTTAGCCTAGCATACGATGCATCCGTGAATAGCGAAAGTGAAGACTAAAACCCTACTCACTTTATTTATGCTAAAACCTTGCTCTCAATTTATTTATGCTAAAAACCCTGCACTCTGCCTCCCAAGCTTTTTGGCCTGAAGAAGCATTGCGACTCTGAGCATATAAACCCTCGTTAAAACTTGGTGTTACTCAGGTACTTCGAAAACACAACTTTTATCAGCAGGTTATTGGTGGATTATTCCTATTAGCAAGTTAATGCATCCTTTAAACTATTTTATCTGTCGAAACAATGTTTGATGGGACCAAGAAAACTACAAATTTCAGAAATGGAAATTGGTTGCAATTCTCTTCTGCTTTTTTCCATGGAAGTCCTAATCGATTGAATGTTGTAGACTAATTTACTTAATTGGGTTTTGTAGCTATGGAAGCATTATCTATTTGGGGTATATCTGGTTTAACCTTGTGATCATGAGCGTGTTCGGTTCTTGCCCTTAAATTTTGACCTCCGAATTGTCCTACAAATCCTATCAGGAAAGAAATGTCGTCTGTGTATTTTGAAATCTAGGCCAACTCATGTTATTCGTTCCTTTGTTTTGTGGTGTTTGTGTGTCTGCCCGAAATTTGATGATGTTCTTTTATTTTTGGTTGGGAGAATCCGTTTTCTTTTGTGAGGGCAGAGTTTTGTTATAATATATAATATCAGGTTTTTGATCAAATTCACCCAAAAACATGTTATTCAACGTGATTGTACCTGGATTTGGGTGAAATAAGTACTTGATTTACCACTTGAACACAACCCGTCTGACAACTTTTGTTTTATTTTGAGTTTATTAGAATCAGGGTTGAAATGCAGACCCTCTACTTGTTAGGTGTCCATGATCTAACATGGCTTGGAGGATACTTATCAGTTGCAAGTATTTTGATGGACTTTCAATGAGTTAGAATCTGGGTCGACATGCACATCGTGTACCTATTAGGTGCCCGTGATCTTACGTGGCTTGGAGGATACTTATCCGTTGTAAATTGCCTGAAGATGAGATGAGACATTGTAGGTCTCTCTGACCTGGGAAAATTCTACTTGGTCAATCAACTGTTACTACCATCTTGTGAATTAGTTTCGGAGGCAATATATTGCAGTGTGTTGCACCTGTTATAATTATTGCATGCCTCTTCACCTGTCACGAATAGAACAATTGCCCAAACGATCTCGGTTAATTGCTTGTTAGTTGGAGACCCTAGTTTGACTCCCATGCAATGCACTTGTCCACCTCGTAGTGCTAATTGAATTGAGGCTAGGCAGGGTTATAGTGGTGGCGACCATAGTTGAACCTTTCATCTATAAATAGTTGGTAGAGACTATAGTTTTTTATTTCTTTTTTTTTATTAAAATAAAAATAAAATTATTGTATATCTTTCTTCATAAGTGGAGGAGTCTTTTGCTCCCGTCCAAGGATGATAGTGCATGTTAATGATTTTCTTGCATATATTATTTATGTTGAATGTTTTTTGTTCATAATGTAAGACTTAAAACTATTTTTGATTGGTTAAAAACTCATCTTTTTGGGACGTAAGGAAACATGTTAACAACTTAAAACTATAAGCCTCTAGCACGTGTGAAGATTTGCCTCTTACAGAAGGATCACTAGAAAGTAATTTTAAGTGGCATGATTTTTTTTTGAATATTAGTGATGAGTCAACCCACATTCACAGATAATACCGAATAATAATTATCCTCAATACTAGTTAACAACTAAGTTATGATAAGTTTTACCATCTTTAAAAATAAAAAAATAAATATTCAACCTTTCTTAATTTATATATTTTAACAATAAAATATATTTTATTTATTACTTACTTATATCAATAATAAATTATATATATTTTTCCTTGTTATTCCATATTTAAGATTTGTTGGGAATGAATCTCACACCACTTTGCCTTAAGTTGAAAAAAATAAATCATCCCCTCAACCTCACATTAATAAATATATATATTCATTGAATATCCAAAAAATACATTGAGCCGATCCCGCCTTTTCGAAGAACACATTGAGTATATTAATTCATTCGAAGCAGAGAAAGTAGCGAGAGACTGGCCTATTTATTTCTTATTTCTTCATTCATCGCCCTACTAACGCTTTTAAACGTTCGGCCTGGGGCTGTGAATCTTCTGGCAAAGCATTTGTGGTAAGAATTCTGCTCTGCTTCATAATTTAATTATGTTTGCAGCTTCTGTTATTGCAGGCTTTGTAAATACAATCTCATATGAAGCCCCTTGATTTGATCCGCAAAATGAAAACGAAGATAAAGATGAAATTAATAATGGTTTCGGAATGTTTTT
Organism: Picea engelmannii; assembly: GCA_009831015.1. Classification (NCBI taxonomy): domain Eukaryota; kingdom Viridiplantae; phylum Streptophyta; class Pinopsida; order Pinales; family Pinaceae; genus Picea; species Picea engelmannii. The sequence continues at coordinate 198,367 of ML801526.1, read as the reverse complement.
TAGTTGCAATTCTGTTTCCATTGGTATGATATTCAGCGCATTTAAATTTAAAATTATTAATGACTTAGGAAATAAGTTGCAATTCTGTTTCTGTCGGTATGATATTCAGCTCGTTTCAATTTAGATTCTGTTGGAGGGTATATATCTTGGATCTGCTGGGCACTTGTGTGGAGTCCCACCGAGCTTTTACCATGTCTTTTAAACTCCAAATGGGTGAGTTACAAGTACATTCTCTCGAAGTGCATTCGCTGGTCTGGCATTCGCCAACAACTGGAGAAGAATGGGCCAGTGATTTCATCCGTCTCCCTTGAGGGCGAGGGATTCAAGTTGGATGTTACTACTAA
>ML801526.1:179360-193388 GCA_009831015.1 Picea engelmannii | reverse complement strand
ATCATTGCATCAACGTTTTGTCTCTTGTATGCTTGAGTTTGGAAGAGTATTGCAGGTTCACTTTCAAAGCTCCATTGGGAACTCCTTCTAGAAGGGAAGGGTCACTTGTAGCTTTTCACACTCCAACTATCTAGATCTATTACTTTTCTCTTATTTTGCTGTACATCCATCTCATTTTCAGCTAGCATATCTTGGTTTAGATAGGCCAAAATAATTTAAAATCTATATCTTGTCTTGTGGAAAGTTCTTGTCCCAAAAGGGCAAGGGTTTCCTTAAAACATTGTTTGGTTGTGTGTAGCCATCCTAGCAAGAAAACCTTGCTGTTTTAACAGGTATATCAGATCTAATAGGAGGCTTTTGGCTGCCCCAAAGTGACACACACAACACTACAAGACCCCTTGGGGGAATTTGGTAGCTATCTCTCACTCTTCCTTTCTTTTTTCTAGCTTAGAAGTGCACTTTTCTTCTTTATTTGCTTGTTTGTTTGAGCTTGAGGTGTAAGAGGGGAAGTGGTACGGCCTCCCCTCTTCTTCAAGCTTGTTGGGTAGGTAGGACGTGGGTAGATCTAGTCTCTTTCCCTTTAATTTTTTGAGTTTTCTTCTAGCTTTGCCGCAAGGTTTAGAAGGTGAGGGCACCTTCTCAACCTTGCGTGGGTATTAGCTTGGTTGTTAATAGATTAGCTTGTATCTTAGTTTGCTGTTAGGTTTACTTTCTTTCTTTCTCATATCTTGCTAAGTTATCCTAATAATAAGATCTAAGAACACTCTAATTAACTAAGACAAGATAACTAATAACCTACTTATTTGGGAAAGGAACCCCCCAAAGAGGTAGAGCTAAGTGTTAATGTTTTATCCTTCATGTGATGTGATTGATCTAAATGGTTTAATGTTTTGAATGCTTATGTTTTAGATCTAATCTCATATCTTAAGCCCATTGGGCAACACACTTAATAATTTGGTCTTGCTTAGTTTATTTCGTTTCAAGCTCTTAATCTCTCTTAAGCACATACTTGACTTTCATGCTTAATACATTTTAAAGTGCTTAACATTAAAGTGGTTTATTGGTTCATTGCACATATCTATTGGTAGCCACGTCTTGGGCTCGGAATTTCTTGAATGGTTAATTGGGCAAACACTTAATAATCTTCTTTTGTTTCATCTCTTAAGGCAAGCTTTTCTTGCCATTGGATCTATTGTCTCTAATCAAACTACTATTGATGTGCATGTGATATAATCTCTATTTCTTTCAGCCATTTATCTTTATTTGCTTCTTATGTGTTGATGTACTTCATTGTTAAAACTTAAGCAACAGATTTTTTTGAGCAAGTTCAGTTTCGGCCATCTCATTATTTTGCACTTTAAAAGTACCTTAAAACTTTCAAAACACTCTTTTAATCACTTAAAAGTCTACCTAACTGTTATATATACTTAATAGACTATTTTAGGGTACCTTAGACCACCATCTCCACCATCTAAAACGGGTTTGAGGAAAACAACGGAGGGTAGTGGCAGGGGATTGTCCTGTGGCGCTCCAGGTGGGTGTCCTCTCCGGGAAGTACTCTTACTGTCAGGGCTGACCGTGGAAGCTAGGGTGGGCCTCGTTGCCTTACTATCTTGAGCACCCGACAGTTATTTGGCAACAAGAGGAGGAGGCTTTGGTGAAAGCTAATAAAATTTATAAATCTTAAGAAAAGCCTAATTATTAAACCCTTGGCCAAATCTAATAATACTGGGTGGGCTTAATAATAAAGAGTGTAGATTGTTTTCAATATCTTCATAATAATTATGATTAACTCTCCTTTGTAATCCTGTTGATGAAGTAATGTATTGATGATAATCTTGTGTAAATGGTGATGTAATTTGATGCTTTGATCTTCTATATCCTGCACACATTGAACAAATACTTGGTTAGATTGTTGTTGTAATCTATCATTCTTTTAATTGTAAATCTTGTAAGTAAATGTACATGGTATTCTTTTATTGAGTTATTCTTTCTTGTAAAATTGTAACTTGTAATCAATTGTAAAGAAACACCCTTTAACATAGTTGACCCCCTGCCCAATTTCTAGGCACTAGTCTTAGTTGACCTAGGGAAAAGGCTTGCTTTTCATGCTAACCCTTGTATCTTGCATGGTTGCCTTAGCATCTTAGGATTAGAATCCCCTCTAACTTTAACAAATTAAAATTAACTCCTAGAACCTAACTCTAACACATCTAGTAACTAAGGTCTACCCCCTTTGGCTTCCCTAGGAGTAAGCCTAGACGGAAGAGGTTCCTGTCAAAGTGACAGCGTGGGCTGTGAACCTAGGCATTGTGCCTCCAAGAACACACTAAGTGAGCCGGACTTCGCTCACGTTTGCAAGTGTGTATAATGACGACAACATGCTCAATAATGCTTTAACTATCTTTGGTTAGGTCTAAATGGTCTTTAGCTAGTGATCACCTTCTCATTTAGGTTTTAGTACCTCTTAATTAAGCCTTTAACACTCTTAATTACATGATAAAATATGGTTGTTCTAACATTTCTAGCAATACTTTAGAACAACATTTTTTCCGTGCTTGATCTTAGATGGTGGTTTTGTTGAAACCTTAGGGTATGCTATGGTGCGTTGAGTTTGGCAGGAACATAAATAAGATATTCTAGAGCTTCAACTCAAACTGAATGATCGCAAGATAGATGGCCATGTGCTATAACACCCATTGTATTTTGGCTATGCAGTTCTGTTGATGTAAGTTTCCATGGGAGTTATTCATTTAAGAAGCATCAAACATCAACCACTAAGTAGGACCTACTATGATGAAGAATGATGGCCATCATATGTTAAGAAGCTATGTACAATTTTTTTTTCCATTGGCTCCGAGGAATAAAAGCGTCAAAGGGAAAACCTTCTTCTTTTTTGTGTCTCGAGGGGCATGTTCACATACATATTATATAGGTTAGGAATCTGCCCTTCCTTTTTGGGCGTTGGAGGTGGGTGTGTGAGGGCCATGAGGGAGGTAGACCTGACATGGGTATGGTCCATGGATTGTGGTCGTGTCAACACCCTAGCTATTGGTGGGAATAAACCCCTACCATATAACTAAATGATCGCAAGATATATGGCCATGTGCTATAACATCCATTGCATTTGGCTATGTAGTTCTGTTGAAGTAAGTTTCCATGGGAGTTAATCTTGTAAGAAGCATCAACATCAACTACTAAGTATGGCTTGCTATGATGACTATGTCGCTGGAGCAGGAGCGGGAGTGAGAGCGCCATTTCCCAAAAAACCTTGGGAGTAGAGCGTTGCGGGAGCGTTGTGTGTATATATATATATATTATAATGCATTTATATTAAAAAACATGTAGAATGCCAAATTAGTTGCATAATACATGAAAACATGCATATTTGTGCTACTTGTAGATGAATACTACATTATTATGAAGTTAGAAATGCCATTCATAGTACACTAATGATTATATTGAAACTTTGGAAGAAAGCATTATGAATAAATGAGCAAGAACATTTAAATGACAAACATAAATGACAAACAATGTTCCAACATTTGCTTATATTGGGATCCTCATCATTAGCATCATCCTTCATTCTTTGCCTCTTGTCTAGCCTTTGCCTCCACCTCAATCCTCTAGGGACATTAGTCAACAACCACCAATTTTGATGAAACTGTCTAATCCAAGCCTTAAAATATGGTAGAAAAAGCTTAACATGCCTAATCAATGATTTTGGTTTGAGTGAAGGGTACATTTTTACAAGGCCATGACAAAGGAGTTCAACAATCAACACCACCAACATTGGTTACTTATATAATAGATTCCTCAGGAATTTGCCAACGTACTTCATCTTTACTAGAAGAAGAAGTTTGCTTCATCTTGCTTAACTTTCTTTGTTCTTTCTCTTCGGCAACTGTTGCTTCGTGTATTTCCTTCCTTTTGTTCAACTTAGGACAGTGGTTCTTGTAGTGACCATATCTTTGACAGTTGAAGCATTGTATTGCTGACATATCATTTTCTTGATTATGTTTCTTCCTTAAGCCAAACTTTCTTTTATTCCAGAAATTCTTGAATTTTGCTGTGAAGGCTCGATCATCATATTTCTTTTGGGATTTCTCTTTTGCGTTAGTCCTTGATTCTTCTTGTGCATAGCAAGTCCAGAGCTCTTCAAATGTGGGATACTCCTTTCTTGTGTTCATGCTTGCGACAAATGCATCCCATGTCTTGGGAAGCCCATTGAGTACTACTATATTTACTGGTTCCTTTTCTGAAATGATTTCTTCAATAGCTTGTAGTTGATCTCTTAACTGAGAGATTCTTACAAAGTATGATGTTATGTTGTCATCATCACTCATTTTCATGTCACGAAGCTCATTCTTCAGACTCATCACTTGTCCAATGTTTCTGACTGAGAAGAGGTTAGTTAGGGCATCGTATTATTAGATGAGTCAAGATGAGAGATGTAATGTATCAAGTGGTCTTTTATAGAGTCCGCTATGACACTCATAGCGTTGATGTCATTGTCCTTGAACTTCTCCATAATTGCAACGTTTTGAGGTTCCTTTTCTTTTCCCGCCTCAAACTGTGGTTCCGTGATCTTGCCTTTCACGTTGTCGAACACTTTATTCTTGGCAAGGATGAGGTCAATCCTCGTCTTCCATGCTCTAAAGTTAGAAGCCCCTTCTAACTTGTTTTTTGACTTCATAGAGTAAGTCATGATTGTTTTGATCTGGTTAACCTTTGACTTTGACTTGGTCAACCTTTGACTTCGACCAAAAACTCAAACTTGACGTCTTAGCTTGTTGAGACTACCAAGAGGTTTGCTATGCTAGGGCGCACTAGGCTATCTAGAAATTAGATCAATCTCTTCACTTAAGGTGCCTTAACAAGAGGGTTAGGGTTTCGTCGCTGCAACAAAACTTTGACTGCAACTGCAACTGTAACTCTGAGCAAATCCTCCCAATCTATCTTCCAGCGGTTAGACTGTTTGAAGATAGTGTGGGCCCATAACTTGTTAGAATAATAGGTGTGCTTGTTTCACTATAGACAATATATCAATATTGTCTCCCAACCTTGACAGAGAGAATAATTTCGGAAGCAAACCCTAGAACCAATAGCCAATCAAGGTAGCGTACCTCTCTCTAGAGCTAGTGTACCAGGCAGAAATTTGCCAGTTGCAGCAGCTGCAACTGCAGCTCCTCTCCAAACTTGCGCACCACTGGCCTTATGTAGTTGTGAGAGGTGAGGTGACAAATGAGCTCTAGCGCCCTTTTATTTGTAGTCCTCCAAGTGACCTAACTGGGCCAACTTCTACTTCTGGAGGCTAATAACTCAATAATAAATATTCTCTTGAGCCGACTTGCCTTATAGTGTTATTATCCAACGTTTTAGGGTTTCTCTTGCTTCCTGGAATATTCTAGTCTCGTCAGGGTTACATGTAAAGGTTAATACCTCCCGCAGCTACCATAATATCAACACTGCCTCCTAGCTAGGGAGGTATTAAAGGCAATGGTCTCGAGCACAAACAGGCCATTCAACCGGTAGCATCATCATAGCCACACAGGCTATCTCATGGTCAAATCATGAGCACCGTCGTCACTATCAGTATCATCTGATAGCATCAACTGCATCATCTCTTGAAGCCATACTCCATCTGAGTAATCATGTATGATGCTGAATAAGTCACTCACTCCACAGAGTGATACAAGAACCATTCTTCTAGTCTGGACATATGTCCTAGAAGAATAACTGTTCCAACAGATGCTGGAAGCCACGCCATGGGCTACAAGGACTATTCTTCTAATCCGGACATATGTCCTAGAAGAATGACTGTCTTGGACCATTTTCCACAAGGAGAATGTCTGTCCACCAACATATTGACTATCCATCTAGCTGGCAATTATCTCCAACACTAGTGGTAGTCTCCATGGCAATCAGAACAATGCCATTCAATAGAACACAATTGTGTCTATCCATAGTAGAACACAACTACTATCCAGTGGTACACAACCACACCTAGTAGCACATGACTACTAACCAGTGACACATAGTCACAACTAGTGGAACACATCCACCACACTAGCATACAACTACTCTCTAGAGACATATAATCTCCACAACAATCATATCATCTGATATCAACCTGCATAACAATATCATGATACAAATTGAGTCATTTGGGCCATTCTTCTACTCACATCTGTGAGATCTGGAAGAGCATCTGCCCTCAGAAAGTAAAACATCAGCCATGGGCTATCTGGACTATTCTTCCCAAGGATAGAAGAATAACTATCCTTTATTTTTGAGCCTGGACCATTCACCTAATTGGGCCATTCCTCCGGCACTAATCATAGTGCAACTTGGAGAGAATGAGTCTGCCCCAGGGAATGTCTGTCCCTGATTGCTAAACCTGGACCATTCACCTAATTGGGCCATTCCTTCGACACTAATCACAGTGCAACCTGGAGAGAATGAGTTTGCCCTAGGGAATGATTGTCCGGACCATTTCCTAATGGAAATGACTGTCCTGCACCAACCTCCAAAATGGACCATTCTTCGAAACTGCTCACAACTATGAACTTCGAAAGAATGACTGCCCGGCGAGGCGGACCATTCTACTTGACCACTACTCAAAGTGACTACCAAGAAGAATGACTGTCTTAGACCATTCCCCCACACTGGCCACAAGGGGAATCGCTGTTTATGGTACATCAACAATCTATTGGACCATTTTCATTACGAAAATGACTGTTCGATTTGGACCATTTTCCGAACTGGAAAATGCCTATCCGTAAGAAATCTCGAACCACTATTCGAATTGGAAAGGAATTGCCCATCCTGGACCATTTTCCGAACTGGAAAATAACTGTCCATAAATCAATAACATATCTGTGCTCCCTCCCAACCTGGGAGTAATCACTTCCTTTTCCAATAAGGAAGTTGTCTCCATGAGCCCTGACTTGTCTCTTAAAGACGCAAACTTTTCATCTTGGACAGAGGCTTTACCAAAATATCTGCTATCTGCTCATTTGTGGAGATATACTGGAGAACCACTTCTCTCTTCTAGACTTTATCATAGAGAATATAATGCTTGATCTCAATGTACTTCGGCTTGTCATGGAACACCGGTTTCTTTGAAAGCTTCACATGGCTCTGATCATTACAATATATCATGGTCGAATTCAACACTTGATTAGACAGTCCATAAACCTACTTACAGAGCCACATTGCTTCTGTACAAGCATCACAAGCTGCAATGTACTTTTCTTCTATAGTGCTGAGTGTAACAGACTTCTGTTTCCTGCTAACCCATGACATCGTGACAAAGCTCAAACTGAAACATATCCAAGTAGCACTTCTTCTCTCATCTGCACTCCCTGCCCAATCTGAATCGATAATTCCATGTAACTGTATATCATAACTCAAACGTTCCACAAGGAAAATATCTGGTTGAGTATTTTCCAAATACATTAACGAGCCAATCAATTGTCGATACGAAGATGGGTCTTACTGGATTAGAGTCTCTCAACTTCTTTAGATCTGTCATCATGGGAGTTTTCCATAAATTAGCAATCCATTATCTTGGACTTCTGAGTAACCATTCTGATACACTTTCTTTGTCACAGGAAGTTTTCGCCACGCTTCTGTTGTATATGAGATACTCTGCATTAAGTTGCTTGAATCCATACAAGGTCTTCTTCTATCTTCATACATGGATGTCTTTCTGGTATACGCTTCTTTCTCAATTTGCTTTATTGGGAAGAACAGTCTTTTACATGGATATTGCAAGAGGTATATTCGGTTTACTGGAACATGCTGTCGTCATAGTCTTCTCCCTCCTTTTGGAAGAACCTCTAGTTATGAATCTCGCAATGCTTCCATTCATAAGTCTTTTTCACATTTTCTTACATATCACAACTTCCATTTCTTCTGCTTGATTGCTTCTAGTGGGTTCAAACCAAGTTGGTAGTCTTATGATTCTCGGTATAATAACTTGTTCAATTGGTTGTTTTGACTTTTCTTTCTTTCTTGGAATCTTCATGTTCTTCCTCATCTTCAATGTTGGAGTCCATGGAATCTTCTATAGATTCTATGCCCTTCCTTTGTGAAGGTTCCAACTTCTTCTTTTCGTCATAGGAGCATAAATGTAGATGGATAACCAAGGATATTCAGAGCTTCTTGAAGAAGAATTCTTCTGATCACGTGCTGTTTATCATCATTGCTACTTTCAATGGGAATATGGAGAGATACTTCATAATCTTCACAGATTCTTCAATGGATCATATCATTTAGGATTAGCTTCCTCCTAATCCTCGCTTCATGTATGAATGCATGTTCTTCTTTTGGAATTCTGTAATCAACTCCCTCCATCTAAGAGAGTCCATGCTTACCTCTGCATCCTTATTGTCTTCTGCAAAGTGTCACAAGTCTTTATTCTAATTTCCTCTTGATTATTGACTTCTTTCTGATTTGACTCCTTCTCTTCAAGTTTGCAGAATAGGTCAGTTTGTAGTTTAGGTCAATGGCTAAAGGATAGAGATCAAACTGGCGTAATAGGAACCTTCCCCACCCAATGTCACCTCAATGGGGAGGTTCTTTCTGTTTAGGGAGGTTAGCCCAGGGGAGACGTCCCCGACAACCTGGGGTTTTGAAGAGGCTAAGGTATAAAGCAAGGTTAAAGTTTCATGCTTACAGGTTACCACCTAGGTCAGATAGTCCGGCGAAATAGCCAATAATGAAGTGTATGCCCAATTGAAAACACCTACCCGAAACAAGACAACAACAATACAATATATATATGCAGGCTATAACTCAAAGGGTTAGTACTTCAATAACTATCTGCTATTATTTGATAAGCAATGTAAAGCAATAGATACAAATGAAGTCAACGTTTTGTTAATTAGCTATGAAAGAGCATCCATTCATCAATATCTATCAAGATGACTAAGCTAACAATGTATCCAATCAACAATTTGCTCAATAAATGCTTCAAATCATCATTTAATTGCTTATATTCAACTTTTGCTGCGTCAAGATGAGATAACCAAATATGATGTCAGCCCTAATTAGGTTAGTTTGTTAGTTAGGGTTTAAAAAATTATAGTTTTGAGAGTGGTTTCATACACTAAGACTTCAACGTTGGAGGTTAGATATCAATGCCTTACGGTATATGAAGTCAAATAAGAAAAAGGCACAAGGTTTTGAAAGGATGATGACTTAAAGACTGGAGGGAAGGGTTCTAAGGTGCTGCAAAGGCAGGGCCCTAGAATCAAAACCCTAGGGGAAAGAGGCTCACTCCGGTGTTGCTTAAGCTAGGCCTCGTGCTCTTTCCTCCTTCTTTAGGTCAACTTGGCAAAAACGGCTAGCATAAATAATAGATCTAAGGGAGAAAGTGTTGTAAGGACAAGGCTTTCAAACCCTAGAAGATGATGGTCCTAGGTGTAGATAACCTAGCCCTAGGACGTCACCCTCTTTCAACCTATAAACTTCAACGCTAGCTTGAGGGAAGAAGCAAGATGAGTGTAGCAAAGGCTAGGCTCAATCCTTCTTCTTCAATGGCTGAAAAAATCTCTCTCTAAGGGGACATGTAACACTGACCTACTTGTGTGCTTGTTACCTAGGGTTTTTAAATCAACAATTTAATAAGCAAATGCAAGAAATTACACCTACAACCATTTAATTAAGAAGTTTTGCAAGAAAATTCACTTACATATCATGAAGAGAAGCATAAGCAAACCCTAGTTGTAAACCTTCCTTGAGAGAAATGCCACAAAATGCCAAAAATATCCTTCCAATAGCAAGTGCGCCTCACTTAGCAAGCAAATATACCCAAGAAGGGCACAAAAATCAGACCTCTCAAGTGTGAGTGAATTGTGATATTGTCAAAATGAGGGAAAACATCCTCAATTTATATCATCCAATGACCTTTAATTAAAATTAGGTCATTAAAACAACCGACAAGGCCAATAACTAAAAATCATACTGTTTTACATTAAACTACTATAAGAAAACCCTAAATGAGCAATGAGCAAGACGTCTAGCCCCTTTGAGGGAGACGTTGGCCCTGTTTAGGGCAAATCACAGCACTAGATGACAAACGTTGGCTCTCTCTGGGCCTCCAAACTCTGCCACACGTGCCAAACTGCCCTGTAAAACTGCCATGCGCTGGAGGTGACGTAAAGGGCCTCTAGAGAATGTCCTGGGTCAACAGAGGGACACGTTCCACCTGCAGTGGGTCAACCCCCTAGGGCTGGGCTCAGCCAAGGCGTCCTGGATGAAAATGTTCTTCTTCTTCTCTCGTGAAAGGCTCGACCAATCATTGTCCTGTCTCTGCTCCTGATGAGGTCCCAACAACCATCTGATGGGCTCTTCAGCCCCATGGAGGTCTGAACTAATCATCTCCCCACGTGTATCGGTCCACTTGGTAGCTGTCCGTCGGGCATGTTCCTGCACATCAAAAACTTCGCCCTCCATGGGCTCATTAGTCCTCGGGATCATAGCAATGTCAATCATATTTCATCATTAATTTTATCAAATGCATGCATAAACCCCTAGCATATCATCCAATAGCTCAAAAACATTACAATTACCTACTATACAAAGCTGAAGAAAAAGACAAGATGCCCTATTGGGCTAGCATCCATAAGAAAAGAAAAGTTTCCCAAAGGATATCATCCAAGCCATGTAACATGAGGTGGTGTGTTCAAAGGATGTCCAGACACAGTGAAAGAAAGGGGTGATATTAACCGTGGGTGCCTTTGTAGGAGGCGAGTTGTACCTTTCATGGATGCAATTCTTTCCAAGCCCTTTATTGCCTTTATTCTTTCATTTTCTTCATTACTTTTTCTTTCTTTTTATTTCAAGGTCTAACTAGAGGACACTGCCTTGGCGTGGTGACCAACGCTGACAGTGTTACCCACAAGTACTTTCACAGAGATGATAAGGCTGGCCCGTGATGAGACCCCATTTCCCTTGGCCATACAACCAAAGGTCACTGCCCTGGCGTGGTAACCAGATAATGGCAATGTCATACTGCTAGGTACCTATGAACATAATAGGCTGGCTCGTGATGAGACCCCCCATCCTCTTGGCTAGGTTTTGTTTTGTTATTTTTCTTTGGGTCCCTTTTGTTTCTTATTGAGAGGCTTTTTATTGCCTTCTCGGGGATCCCTGGGCGAGGCATCTCTAGGTTTTATTTTTTATGGCTTTTATCTCTTACCAACTGCTTTTACCCCCTGGGCCTTTAGCCCCTTCTTCCCACAAGATAAGGTGTAATCCCACAAATAGGTCATCCTAATGTCCGGACTAGGGGAATGGGATAGATGAGTGAGAAATAAGATGTAAGAGTGGTGATATGATGGGAGCGGACGATGGCCCTTCAAAATCCCCCCTGGTGTCTAACCAAAACCTATGGGTACCAGCTTGCTAGGGTACCCTGTCAATCCCCCCAACCATGGTCAAGTGGGTTAGTGTATGATCCAAGCAGTCGTCAGAAATGAAAGGAATCTGATGCATATATCTGAAGGTTATAATGATCAAATATGACACATACCATGATACCTGGACCAATTACCTCATGGAGCAAGAGTCTTATCCGATACAAGTCCAAGCCGAAGGTGATGGATGCTGCTGCTGCTGACAGGACAAGTTTGATGAAGAAGAAGAAAGATGGGCCCTCCAGGGCCATGCTCAGGTCAATCCTGCTCTCGGTACTCAATGTCTAGGACATGTGGGCCACGAGACATGATCTCCTAGTTATCCCATGAAATCGGGGATAACATCTGGCTCCAACTCGGGGACATGTGCTCACCGTAGAGCGCATGAGAACCTCAACATCTCTGGCATAAACCTGCAGACCTGCTCACACTCAAAAAGGGCATCAGTAACAAAGGTGGGGTGGTACTGCCACCCTGCAAATATAACACATATATATGATTGAAATAAAACAATCAATATGCAAGTGAGGAAACTAACATGAAATGCAAATGGTATAATACACGGGAGAATGCCTACCTACCTATACTTACCTGTGGAGTCAGGTCACCCCATCCTGGTGGGGTTTGAGGAGGCGTTCGCTGACAGGCAGTGTGCGTCTTTGTCCATCCAATGTTGACAGGTAATAAGAGTCATTAACCGACTTTCTTCCGACCTTAAAAGGGCCAAACCAAGAATGATTGTTTCCTTTGATATTAGTAAGGTTCCCTTTATTGGCATCCCACATCCAAACCATGTCTCCCTCCTTGTACTCTTTGACTCTGAAATTGGTCGTTCCTTGAATAACCCTGGTGTATTGCGTAGAGGGAGGTGGGTGGGATTCCGCTATAAAGATTTCCTGTTGTGAAGGACGGATCCATACATCGTCCACCTTCTTTAGTACATTCGCAGTCTCTGATTCCTGAGCTTTGAGCTCGTCCATGAGTTGTTGGTCCTTGGGCCATTTAACCTGATTCGGATTTTCCTTTTTTGGAAAAGGCATATCTTTTGGAGAATATTTATGAGGAGTCAGCCCCGTTTTGTCATGTGCTTCGTCATCTTTGATGGAATCACTGGGCTTTTGCACATAAGTTGTAGTTACAGGTACATTCTGGATATGATCAATAGTTTCATCTTTCAATGGTCCATCTTATCCTTGGAAAAAGTTGTCAAATTGCTCTTTGATATATGGTACCTTGATGACTTCTCTCAAAGGGATGGTTACAAGCATCTTGGATAATGCCCCTTCAAGGTCAAAATTCAGTTTAACCCTTTCAATATTGGATGTTTTAGGAAAGATTACATACACAGGTGGGTTTTTTGTTTGGTCGGTGGAAGGTTGGTCCAACTTCTTTTTCTATACACCTGGAACTCTTGTTTCTTTAGCTTTTCTTTTGATTCTTGGTCTAGTTTGTTTATTACCGCCATCCTGGCTGACCTGGCTGCTTCTTTCATGGCCTCTTGATGCTCTTCAGCGGTGATATTTATTTGAGGGCCTTCTATGAAATGGTCTATATTGTTTACTTGTTGATGGTCACCACTATTGTAAAGACACTCATGTTCGCAATGTGCCTCACTGCATTGAAAACACCAAGGATTTTCATCCATAATGACAATGCTTAGAAATTCTATGTCTTTGAAAACGTCTTTGTTCCATTCGACGAAATTACTCACTCTTTGTATTGGATAACCATCTTCGTCCAAATCTTCAGAGATATCAGAGGTATCGTCAGAATAATCACCCCAGTCTGTGTCCTTTTCTGTCAAGGGCAAAGTGGGGCAATCTCGAAACGAGTAAGGATCCACTGAAAAGGGTGTTTGTTGATCTTTCTCAGAATGATCGGTTTGTAATAATGTGGGAATCCCCTTAAAGGGCAATTGGTCATTTGAATCCTGCTTTTCTAGAAAAGAAATTTTTAACATTTCACGAATCCTTTTAACCCTTTCCAGGATATAAGACATACTAGTGCTTGGATCGGTTTCTTCAGACTTATCGGCTTCACTCATATCCTGATCTTCCAACATCGGTGTGTCCAAGACAAACAAGGCATCTTCAAAGTTAGGTTTTTTGTGAGTGGCCATGCCCAAATCCTTGGATGGCTTATGTTGTCTCGAGGCATTTAGAACATTGTTGGTGTTTGAGAAAGCTGTGTTCCATTTCCTTTTGGGAGGCATGAGTTTTACTTCAAGAATTTCCAGGAATTTAGGCTCAGCTTCGGTGACATCCTCATCACTAGATTCATTGGGGTCATTATTGTGCGAGAGATTGACTTGATGGATGTAGTCTTCGAACTCAAGGTTCTGCTCAATCTGGCAAGCAAAGTCTTGTGCTTCTTCTAGAGTCGAGGGCGACCGATCTTTGAGAGTAAACTGCAAAACTCCTTCCAATGAATTCATGTACTGTTGGAGGACAACTTCTTCCGAGAAACTAGGCCTGATCTTCTTGAGTAGAAGGTTGAACCTATCATTGAAATCCCTAATGCCCTCGCTAGAGGCTTTGCAAATATTAGTGTATTGAGAGTAAAGGGAATCCATGCTTTCTTTTTCACACCAATCTTTCTTGAA
>ML801526.1:150223-179310 GCA_009831015.1 Picea engelmannii | reverse complement strand
CCTGATCTTCTTGAGTAGAAGGTTGAACCTATCATTGAAATCCCTAATGCCCTCGCTAGAGGCTTTGCAAATATTAGTGTATTGAGAGTAAAGGGAATCCATGCTTTCTTTTTCACACCAATCTTTCTTGAAGGCTTGTTCAAAATCTTCAGGGGTTTTGATGCTTGCTTTCAGGAGTTTGTTAATCCATCTTCTGGCACTTCCGGTGAGTGAGCTCACAAAGAGCCTTAAAAAGACATCGGGGTGTTCTTGTCCAGATTGGTGAAACTGGAAAGCATCACAGAAGTCGGTCCAATGAGAGTTGCCATAGGATCCATCTTCCCCTGAAAACTTAGGTATCCAGGACTCGACCTTCTTAGGTAGATCATGTAACCCCCCTTGTGTGTTAGGTAAGCTTAAAGGACCAAAGAATTCTTTGTGAGACCATTTGGGAGCACTTACAGGGGTGACAGGATTTGTGGAGGTCATAGTAGTAGATGAAAGTATATACTGACGCCCACTACAGGTCGTCATTAGCTATTTGTGGAGTCGCCAGATGATTTGCTTGAAATCATCAAAGAAAAGGGAAAACACCTTAGTGGAGTCGCCAGGTAAGCTTGTAAGATAAGGCTCTGAGGCAAGGCTTACCGAAAAGGTTTGTCGTCTAAGGAGAATTGACTCAGTATTCCCTGGCAACGGCGCCAAAATGTTATCACTCAGTTTGTAGTTTAGGTCAATGGCTAAAGGATAGAGATCAAACTGGCGTCACATGAACCTTCCCCACCCAATGTCACCTCAATGGGGAGGTTCTTTCTGTTTAGGGAGGTTAGCCCAGGGGAGACGTACCCGACAACCTGGGGTTTTGAAGAGGCTAAGGTATAAAACAAGGTTAAAGTTTCCTCCTCACAGGTTATCACCTAGGTTAGATAGTCCGGCTGAACAACCAATAATGAAGTGTATGCCCAATTGAAAACACCTGCCCGGAACAAGACAATAACAATACAATATATATATGCAGGCTATAACTCAAAGGGTTAGTACTTCAATAACTATCTGCTATTATTTGATAAGCAATGTAAAGCAATAGATACAAATGAAGTCAACCTTTTGTCAATTAGCTATGAAAGAGCATCCATTCATCAATATCTATTAAGATGACTAAGCTAACAATGTATCCAATCAACAATTTGCTCAATAAATGCTTCAAATCATCATTTAATTGCTTATATTCAACTTTTGCTGCGTCAAGATGAGATAACCAACTATGACGTCAGCCCTAATTAGGTTAGTTTGTTAGTTAGGGTTTAAAAAATTATAGTTTTGAGAGTGGTTTCGTACACTAAGACTTCAACGTTGGAGGTTAGATATCAATGCCTTAGGGTATATGGAGTCAAATAAGAAAAGGGCACAAGATTTTGAAAGGATGATGACTTAAAGACTGGAGGGAAGGGTTCTAAGGTGCTGCAAAGGCAGGGCCCTATAATCAAAACCCTAGGGGAAAGAGGCTCACTCCGGTGTTGCTTAAGCAAGGCCTCGTGCTCTTTCCTCCTTCTTTAGGTCAACTTGGCAAAAACGGCTAGCATAAATAATAGATCTAAGGGAGAAAGTGTTGTAAGGACAAGGCTTTCAAACCCTAGAAGATGATGGTCCTAGGTGTAGATAACCTAGGCCTAGGACGTCACCCTCTTTCAACCTATAAACTTCAAGGCTAGCTTGAGGGAAGAAGCAAGATGAGTGTAGCAAAGGCTAGGCTCAATCCTTCTTCTTCAATGGCTGAAAAAATCTCTCTCTAAGGGGACATGTAACACTGACCTACTTGTGTGCTTGTTACCTAGGGTTTTTAAATCAGCAATTTAATAAGCAAATGCAATAAATTACACCTACAACCATTCAATTAAGAAGTTTTGCAAGAAAATTCACTTACATATCATGAAGAGAAGCATAAGCAAACCCTAGTTGTAAACCTTCCTTGAGAGAAATGCCACAAAATGCCAAAAATATCCTTCCAATAGCAAGTGCGCCTCACTTAGCAAGCAAATATACCCAACAAGGGCGCAAAAATCAGACCTCACAAGTGTGAGTGAATTGTGTTATTGTCAAAATGAGGG
The DNA here is from genome assembly GCA_009831015.1 of Picea engelmannii. NCBI lineage: Eukaryota > Viridiplantae > Streptophyta > Pinopsida > Pinales > Pinaceae > Picea > Picea engelmannii. The sequence goes on along the minus strand of ML801526.1, from coordinate 177,223 downwards.
AAAACATCCTCAATTTATATCATCCAATGACCTTTAATTAAAATTAGGTCATTAAAACAACCGACAAGGCTAATAACTAAAAATCATACTATTTTACATTAAACTGCTAAAAGAAAATCCTAAATGAGCAATGAGCAAGACGTCTAGCCCCTTTGAGGGAGACGTTGGCCCTTATTAGGGCAAATCACAGGACTAGATGACAAACGTTGGCCCTCTCTGGGCCTCCAAACTCTGCCACACGTGCCAAACTGCACTGTAAAACTGCCATGCGCTGGAGGTGACGTCAAGGACCTCTAGAGAACGTCCTGGGTCAACAGAGGGATACGTTCCCCCTGCAGTGGGTCAACCCCCTAGGGCTGGGCTCAGCCAAGGCGTCCTGGATGAAAATGTCCTTCTTCTCTCGTGCAAAGGCTCGACCAATCATCGTCCTGTCTCTGCTCTTGATGAGGTCCCAGCAACCATCTGATGGGCTCTTCAGCCCCATGGAGGTCCGAACTAATAATCTCCCCACGTGTACCGGTCCACTTGGTACCTGTCCGTCGGGCATGGTCCCGCACATCAAAAACTTTGCCCTCCATGGGCTCATTAGTCCTCGGGATCATAGCAATGTCAATCATATTTCATCATTAATTTTATCAAATGCATGCATAAGCCCCTAGCATATCATCCAATAGCTCAAAAACATTACAATTACCTACTATACAAAGCTGAAGAAAAAGACAAGATGCCCGATTGGGCCAGCATCCATAAGAAAAGGAAAGTTTCCCAAAGGATATCATCCAAGCCATGTAACATGAGGTGGTGTGTTCAAAGGATGTCCAGACACAGTGAAAGACGGGTGATATTATCCGTGGGTGCCTTTGTAGGAGGCGCGCTGTACCTGTCATGGATGCAATTCTTTCCAAGCCCTTTATTGCCTTTATTCTTTCTTTTTCTTCATTACTTTTTCTTTCTTTTTATTTCAAGGTCTAACTAGAGGATACTGCCTTGGCGTGGTGACCAGCGCTGACAGTGTTACCCACAAGTACTTTCACAGAGATGATAAGGTTGGCTCGTGATGAGACCCCCTTTCCCTTGGCCATACAACCAAAGGTCGCTGCCTTGGCGTGGTAACCAAATAATGGCAATGTCATATTGCTAGGTACCTATGAACATAATAGGCTGGCTCGTGATGAGACCCCCCATCCTCTTGGCTAGGTCTTGTTTTGTTATTTTTCTTCGGGTCCCTTTTGTTTCTTATTGAGAGGATTTTTATTGCCTTCTCGGGGATCCCTGGGCAAGGCATCTCTAGGTTTTATTTCTTATGGCTTTTATCTCTTACTAGCTTCTTTTACCCTTTGGGCCTTTAGCCCCTTCTTCCCACAAGATAAGGTGTAACCCCACAAATAGGTCATCCTGATGTTCGGACTAGGGGAATGGGATAGATGAGTGAGAAATAAGATGTAAGAGTGGTGATATGATGGGAGCGGACGATGGCCCTTCAAAATCCCCCCTGGTGGCTAACCAAAACCTATGGGTACCAGCTTGCTAGGGTACCCTGTCAATCCTCCCAACCATGGTCAAGTGGGTTAGTGTAAGATCCAAGCAGTCGTCAGAAATGAAAGGAATCTGATGCATATATCTGAAGGTTATAATGATCAAATATGACACATACCATGATACCTGGACCAATTGCCTCATGGAGCAAGAGTCTTATCCGATACAAGTCCAAGCCGAAGGTGATGGATGCTGCTGCTGCTGACAGGACAAGTCTGATGAAGAAGAAGAAAGATGGGCTCTCCAGGGCCATGCTCAGGTCAATCCTGCTCTCGGTACTCAATGTCTAGGACCTGTGGGCCTCGAGACATGATCTCCTAGTTATCCCATGAAATCGGGGATAACAGTTTCTGTAGTGACCATATTTTTGACAGTCGAAGCATTGTATTTTTGACATATCCTTTTTTTGATTTGGTTTCTTCCTTAAGCCAAACTTCCTCTTATTCTTGAAATTCTTGAATTTTGCTGTGAAGGCTTGATCATCATATTTCTTTTAGGATTTCTTTTTTGCGCTAATCCTTGATTCTTCTTGTGCACATCAAGTCCAAAGTTCTTCAAATGTGGGATACTCCTTTCTTGTGTTCATGGTTGCGGCTAATGCATCCCATGTTTTGGGAAGGCCATTGAGTACTATATTTACCAGTTCCTTTTCTGAAATGATTTCTTCAATAGCTTGTAGTTCATCTCTTAACTGAGAGATTCTTACAAAGTATGATGTTATGTTGTCATCATGATTCATTTTCATGTCACGGAGTTCATTCTTCAGACTCATTAATTGTCCACTGTTTTTGACTAAGAAGAAGTTAGTTAGGGCATCATACATCTTCTTAGATGAGTCAAGATGAGAGATGTAGGGTATCAAGTGGTCTTTTATAGAGTCCACTATGATACTCATACCGTTGATGTCATTGTCCTTGAACTTCTCCATAACTGCAACGTTCTGAGGTTCCTTCTCTTTTCTTGCTTTAAATTGTGGTTCCATGATCTTGCCTTTCACGATATCCAACACTTTATTCTTGGCAAGGATGAGGTCAATCCTTGTCTTCCATGCTCTGAAGTTAGAAGCCCCTTCAATTTTTTTTTTGACTTCATAGAGTAAGTCATGATTGCTTTGACTTGGTCAACTTTTGACTTTGACCAAAAACTCAACCTTGACGCCTTGGCTTGCCGAGAGTACCAAGAGGTTCGTTGGGATAGGGCGCACTAGGCTATCTAGGAATTAGGTCAAGCTCTTCACTTAAGGTTCCTTAACAAGAGGGTTAGGGTTTCGTTGCTGCAACAAAACTTTGATTGCAACTGCAACTGTAACAGAGCAAATCCTCCCAATCTATCTTCCAACGGTTAGACTGTCCGAAGATAGTGTGGGCCCATAACCTGTTAGAAAAATAGGTGTGCTCGTTTCACCATAGACAATATAGCAATATTGTCACTCAACCATAGGCACAAAGGCCACCCCCGAGAAACTTAACCTTGACAGACAGAATAATTCCGGAAGCAATCCAATAGCCAACCATGGTAGCGCACCTTTCTCCAAGGCTAGCGCACTAAGCAATAATAACCAAAGACCAAGTAGAAAGTCCAAACCATAACCAAGAGAAAGTCCACGAAGTGCCCCCCCGCCATCCTTCTGATACACTTAATTCCTGTTAGAAAAATAGGTGTGCTCGTTTCACCATAGACAATATAGCAATATTGTCACCCAACCATAGGCTCAAAGGCCACCCCTGAGCACCTTAACCTTGACAGAGAGTATAATTTTGGAAGTTGTTGTTTTTGTTCATATGAGATATAATCAATATATTATTATAATGATGAGTGTTCCATATATAGCGAACATATGGTGACCATCCATGAAAGGATTCTTCCCTTAAATAATCAATAACTATTTATTATTATCATTTACTTATTATATATGATATTTAATAATCAATAATTATATTATTAATTATTATTCTAAGAGAATGTCTTCCTGATGTTGTCCAAACATCAACACTCCCTCTCGACGAGGGAGACATTCTGCATCATGCCAAGCTTGTCTTTGAAGTATACAAACTTCACCCTAGACTCATGACACTTGTCTGTCAGTCTTGGGAGACGTTTCTCTCCCACCTGAATCGAGGAGAAACTCCTTTTGCGACTCTCCCTCTGAGCCAATTAACTCTCTCTAAGATCAGGCTCACTCTGGGTCCGCATGTAATAGCATATAGCATCTTGAGTCTTTATCATTCCTTGTCAAATCACCATGACTAGGACAAAGACCACACCGAGATCTTTCCACAAGTACACACCTGTGAGTGAATGTCAGCTTGATGCTAATTGACACGTGGAAAGCACTTCAAGCACCTCGAGTCCATATTATTCCTTGTCATGATCAAGGAAGGACTACGTCTGGGCCCATTTACCACAAGTGCACCTTTATGATAAATGTATCCTATCTCCCTTGGTCTGCAACCCAATCTAGGAGAAGGTCCGCCCGATATTGAAACATCAACACTTCCTCTTAGCTAGGGAGGTATCTTTCCATAGTAGTACACAACTACTGTCCAGAGACACAGTCTCACACATGGCACTCCTGTGTGGACTTCTAGAGGATACTCTCTCTAGGAACACTTAGGGTCAAATCCCCATAGTGTGTGACGTCAAGGTCAACTCCCTTGACATGTTCTCATGTGCTCTCCACAAGGGACGTTGGGCTATAAGCCCAAACACACTTATCCCTTCTCGGATAAGTGTCCTCACAGATCAACTCAACTCAATTCACAGAAGAGTACGATCTGGAGAATTTCTGTCACACATGGCACTCCCATGTGGACTTCTAGAGGCTACTCCCTCTAGAAACACTAGGGTCAACTCCCCATAGTGTATGACGTCAAGGTCAACTCCCCATAGTGTATGACGTCAAGGTCAACTCCCTTGACATGTCCTCATGTGCTCTCCACAAGGGACGTTGGGCTATAAGCCCAAACGCACTTATCCCTTCATGGATACGTGTCCCACTTATCCCTTCTCGGATAAGTGTCATCATAGATCAACTCAACTCAGTCACAAAGGAGTACGATTTGGAGAATGTCTCAGGAAGCTGCAAACATCAACACTCCCTCTCAGCGAGGGAGGCATTCTCTGCCACGCCAAGTCTATCACGGAAGCACTTGAGCTTCGTCTTGGTTTGGTATGAACATCAACAACTTGCTCATCTGTAGGAAGGTACTACACCAATACTTCCTTCCTCTGCACCATGTCTCGAATGTAATGGTACTTGATCTCAATGTGGTTCAATTTGTCATGAAACACTTGATTCTTCTGAGATCTTCACAAAAATTTGGTTACCATAATGAATAATGGTGGAATCCAACACATGTTCAGATAAATTTGCAAGGAGCTTGCGAATCCACACTGCTTCACGGACTGGCATACTTAATGCAATGTACCTTACTTCTGTTGTGCTCAAAGCCACAAAAGTTTGTTTCCTGCTACACTAGGAAACCATGGAAGATCCCAAAGTGAAGCAACACCCGAAGGTGCTCTTTTTGTCCACTGCGCTCCTTGCCCAATCATAGTCATTATATTCCTGCCATATCATATCAATACTGGAAGTATATCTCAGACCATGTCCAACTGTGCCTCACAGGTATCTCAACACATGCTTCGCAGCAATCCAGTGTGTCTATCTTGGTTGACTCATAAACTGGCTAAGTGCACTCACTGCATATCAAATATTTGGTCTAGTGTTAACCAGATACATCAATGATCCAATCAACTATTTGTACAGGGTCAGAGCAATCTTGTTGGAATCGGAAGAAGACACACTTAGTTTCTTCAAATTCATCACCATTGGTGTAGTCATGGGCTTACAGTTCAACATCCCAAACTTCTTCAATATCTCAACTGTGTACTTTGCCTGACTCGGGAAGATCTCATCAGTTCTCTGCCACACCTCTAGTCCCAAGAAGTAGCGCATCATACCAAGGTCCTTCATCTCAAAATCAGAGGCCAATGCATACTTGCATTCAACAATAAGGCTCTATGTACCGGTGAGGAATAAATCATCAACGTAGAGGACCAAAATCAGAGACTCACCATTAACAGTCTTGTAGTACAGGCTGGGATCGACAACACTTTTATTGAAGCCCAAAATCATTAGGTGTCCATCAATCCTTACATACTAAGCTTGAGGTGGTTGCTTTAGTCCATATAAGGCCTTCTTCAACCTACACACATGAGACTCCTTCTCATGTATCACGAAACCATCTGGCTACTCGATGTATACTTCTTCCTCAATCTCTCTATTGAGAAAGTCCAAACCATAACCAAAGAGAAAGTCCAAGCCAAAACCGAAATGCCAATTGCAGCAACTACAACTCCTCTCCAAACTTGCGCACCACTGGTCTTATGCAGTTGTGAGAGTGAGAGTGACAAATGAGCTATAGCGCCCTCTTATTTATAGTCCTCCAAGTGACCTAACTGGGCCGACTTCTACTTATGGAGGCTAATAACTCAATAATAAATATTCTCTTGAGTCGACTTGTCTCCTAGGGTTATTATCCTCCGTTTTAAGGTTTCTCTTGCTTCTCAGAATATTCTAGTCTTGTCAGCGTTACATGTAAAGGTTAATACCTCCTGCAACTGCCATAATATCAACACTCCCTTCTAGCTAGGGAGGTATTAAAGGCAATGGTCTTGAGCACAAATAGACCATTCAACCGGTAGCATCATCATAGCCACACAAACTATCTCATGGTCAAATCATGAGCACCATCATCACTATCAATATCACCTGATAGCATTAACTGCATCATCTCTCGAAGCCATACTCCATTTGAGTAATTGGGCATGATGCTGATTAAGTCACTCACTCCACAGAGTGATACAAGAACCATTCTTCTAATCTGGACATACGTCCTAAAAGAATGACTGTCCTGGACCATTTTCCACAAGGAGAATGTTTGTCCATCAACATACTGACTATCCATCTAGCTGGCAATCATCTCCAACACTAGTGATAGTCTCCATGGTAATTAGAACAATGCCATCCAATAGAACACAACTGTGTCTATTCTTAGTTGTACCCAGTGATACACAACCACTCCTAGTAGCACACGACTACTAACCAGTGACACACACTCACTACCAGTGGATCACATCCACCACAATAGCATACAACTACTGTCCAGAGACTTACAGTCTCTACAACAATCATATCATCTGATATCAACCTGTATAAAACAATATCATGATATAAATTGAGTCATCTGGGCCATTCTTCCACTCACATCTGTGAGATCTGGAAGAGCATCTGCCCTTAGAAAGTTCCGGTTTGGAAAGTGGTTCGAGATTTCTGACGGACATGCATTTTCCAGTTCGAAAAATGGTCTAGATCGAACAATCATTTTCGTAATGAAAATGGTCCGATAGATTGCTAATGTACCATAGACAACAATTCCCCTTGTGGCCAATGTGGGGGAATGGTCTAGGACAGTCATTCTTCTTGGCAATCACTCTGAGTAGTGGTTAAGTAGAATGGTCCGCCTCGCCGAGCAGTCATTCTTTCAAAGTGCACAATTGTGAGCAGTTTCGAACAATGGTCTGTTTTGGAGGTTGGTGCAGGACAGTCATTTCCATAGGAAATGGTTCGGACAGTCATTCCCTAGGGCAGACTCATTCTATCCAGGTTGCACTGTAATTAGTGTCGGAGGAATGGCCCAGTTAGGTGAATGGTCCAGGTTCAGGAATCAGGGCCAGGCATTCCCTACGACAGACTCATTCTCTCCAAGTTGCACTATGATTAATGCCAGAGTAATGGTCCAGTTAGGTGAATGGTCCAGGCTCAGAAATCAGGGATAGTTATTCTTTTATGCTTGAGAAGAATAGTCCAGATAGCCCATGGTTGATGTTTTTCTTTCCCAGGGCAGATGCTCTTCCAGATCTCACAGATGTGAGTGGAAGAATGGCCCAAATGACTCAATTTATAACATGATATTGTTTTATACAGGTTGATATCAGATGATATGATTGTTGTGGAGATTGTATGTCTCTGGACAGTAGTTGTATGCTACTGTCGTGGATGTGATCCACTGGTAGTGACTGTGTGTCACTTGTTAGTAGCCATGTGCTACTAGGAGTGGTTGTGTACCATCGGGTAGTAGTTGTGTACTACTATGGATAGACATAGTTGTGTTCTATTGGATGGCATTGTTCTGATTGCCATGGAGACTATCACTAGTGTTGGAGATGATTCCCAACTAGATTGATAGTCAATATGTTGATGGACAAACATTCTCCCTATGGAAATTGGTGGTACAGGACAATCATTCTTCTAGGACGTATGTCCAGATTAGAAGAATGATTCTTGTATCACTTTGTGGAGTGAGTGACTTATTCAACATCATGCCCGATTACACAGATGGAGTATGGCTTCGAGAGATGATGCAATTGATGCTATCAAATGATACTGATAGTGATGATGGTGCTCATGATTTGACCATGAGATAGCCTATGTGGCTATGATGATGCTATCGGTTGAATGGTTTGTTTGTGCTCAAGACCATTGCCTTTATTACCTCCCTAGCTAGGAGGGTGTGTTAATATTATGGTAGTTGCGGGAGGTATTAACCATAGGTGTGCTCGTTTCACCATAAACAATATAGCAATATTGTCACCCAACCATAGGCACAAAGGCCACCCCGAGCACCTTAACCTTGATAGAGAGAATAATTTCGGAAGCAAATCCTAGAACCAATAGCCAGCCAAGGTAGTGTACCTCTCTTTAGAGCTAGTGTACTAAGAAGAAAGTCCAAACCATAACCAAAGAGAAAGTCCAAGCCAAAACGGAAATGCCAGTTGCAGCAGCTGCTGCTGCAGCTCCTCTCCAAACTTGTGCACGATTGGTCTTATGTAGTTGTGAGAGTGAGAGTGAAAAATGAGCTCTAGCACCCTCTTATTTATAGTCCTCCAAGTGACCTAACTGGGTCGACTTCTACTTTTGGAGGCTAATAACTCAATAATAAATATTCTCTTGAGCCGACTTGTCTCCTAGGTTTATTATCCACCGTTTTAGGGTTTCTCTTGCTTCTCGGAATATTCTAGTCTCGTCAGGGTTACATGTAGAGGTTAATACCTCCCGCAGCTACAATAATATCAACACTCCCTCCTAGCTAGGGAGGTATTAAAGGCAATGGTCTTGAGCACAATAGGACCATTCAATCGGTAGTATCATCATAGTATCATCATAGCCACACATGTTATCTCATGGGCAAATCATGAGCACCATCATCACTATCAGTATCATCTGATAGCATTAACTGCATCATCTCTCGAAGCCATACTCCATCTGTGTAATCGAGCATGATGCTGAATAACTCTCTCACTCCACATAGTGATACAAGAATCATTCTTCTAATCTGGACATACATCCAAGAAGAATGATTGCCGTGGACCATTTTTTAAAGGGATAATGTTTGTCCATCAACATATTGAATATCCATCTAGCTGGTAATCATCTCCAACACTAGTGATAGTCTCCATGGTAATCAGAACAATGCCATCCAATAGAACACAACTGCGTCTATCCATAGTAGTACACAACTACTACCCAGTGGTACACAACCATTCCTAGTAGCACATGATTACTAACCAGTGACACACAATCACTACTAGTGGATTACATCCACCACAGTAGCATACAACTACTGTCCAGAGACATACAGTCTCCATAACAATCATATCATATGATATCAACCTATATAAAACAATATCATGATATAAATTGAATCATCTAAGCCATTCTTCCACTCACATATGTGAGATTTGGAAGAGCATTTGCCCTCAGAAAGTAAAGCATCAACCATGGGCTATCTGGACTATTTTTCTCAAGCATAGAAAAATAACTGTCCCTGATTTCTGAGCCTGGACCATTCCTCCGACACTAATCATAGTGCAACTTGGAGAGATTGAGTCTGCCCTAGGGGATGCCTGTCTCTTATTGCTAAACCTGGACCATTCACCTAATTGGGCCATTCCTCCGACACTAATCACAGTGCTACTTGGAGAGAATGAGTCTGCCCTAGGGAATGACTGTTCGGACCATTTCCTATGGAAATGACTATCCTGCCCCAACCTCCAAAACAGACCATTCTTCGAAACTGCTCACAACTGTGAACTTCGAAAGAATGATTGCCCGACAAGGCAGATCATTCTACTTGACCACTACTCAGAGTGACTGCCAAGAAGGATGACTCTCCTAGACCATTCCCCCACATTGGCCACAAGGGGAATCACTGTCTATGGTACATTAACAATCTATCAGACCATTATAATTACGAAAATGAATGTCGATCTGGACCATTTTCCGAACTGGAATATGCATGTTCGTCAGAAATCTCGAACCATTTTCCAAACTGGAAAATCACCGTCCATAAATCAATAACATATCAGTGCTTCCTCCCAACTTGGGAGTAATCACTTCCTTTTCCAATAAGGAAGTCGTCTTCACGAGCCCCAACTTGTCTCTTAAGTACGCAAACTTTTCATCTTGGACAGAGGCTTTACCAAAATATCTGCTATCTGCTCATCTGTGGAGATATACTGGAGAACCACTTCTCTCTTCTGGAATTTATCACGGAGAATATAATGCTTGATCTCAATGTACTTCGGCCTGTCATGGAACATCGGTTTCTCTGAAAGCTTCACATAGCTCTGTGCATTACAATATATCATGGTCGAATTCAACACCTGAACAGACGATCGAGAAAACAACTTATTGCTTCTGTACAAGCATCACAAGCTGCAATATACTCTGCTTCTGTAGTGCTGATTGCAACAGACTTCTGTTTCCTGCTAGCTCATGACATCGTGGCAAAGCTCAAACTGAAACATATCCAAGTAGCACTCCTTCTGTCATCTGTACTCCCTGCCCAATCTAATCGATAAATTCATGCAACAATATGTCATAATTTAAATGTCCCACAAAACAAATATCTGGCTAAGTATTCTCCAAATACATTAACGAGCCAATCAATTGTCAATACAGAGACGGGTTTACTGCATTAGAGTCTCTTCAATTTCTTCAGATCTATTATCATGGGAGTTAGCCATAGATTTGCAATCCATCATCCCGAACTTCTGAGTAACCATTATGATACACTTTCTCTGTCATAGGAAGTTTTCTCCACGCTTCTACTATATATGAGATACGCTGCATCAAGTTACTTGAATCCATACAAGGTCTTCTTCCATTTGCATACATGGGTCTCTTTCTGGCTGTACCATCTTAGGGTTTCTGCAGATTGGAGGGGAAGCTTCAGTGTTTGAGTGCCATACTTCAGGAGGAGACTTCCAGTGTCTTGATCTATCATTGAGGAGTGTTTGGCAGAGTTTGGAGGGCTTTGTCTTCAGGAGGGTCGAGCCCTTGGTGCTTATTGTTTTCAGCAGGCTGTACTAGCAGTCAACAGGGCCGTACCAGTTGCTTGAGGGTTAGGTCGAAACCCTGGTTTTGCAGTTGAGCGTTCATCTTCTATTGCAGCCTTTGGGAGGCTTGATTTATATCTCCGGGAGCATTTTGTATGCAACTCCATTATTGTCTTGAAGCCATCTACTTCAAATCCGCTTCTCTATTGTATCAAGTGCTTGCTTTCTTATAATAAAGTTCAACTATTTGCTTGTGGTGCCTATCTTTTGTAGTGTTGATGATCTTCATATGATTACAATGATGCTTGTATAAATCTGTGGCTGAATAACTAAATAAACCCTAAGGCCGAAATGTTCAAGGCCAACCTGCATACACAACAGATAATAATCAAATCAGTAATTAGTTAGTGATTCCGAGCAAAAAATTGGCTTGGGATCATTACAATGGTATTAGAGCTTTGATCCTCCAAACCTGTGGGGGATTAGCTCATGTAGAGGTACAATGGGATCTTTATGGGCAGAAGGAAGAAACAACCCAGTGAAACAGAAGTCGAAATGGAGGGTTCAGGAGATGACCGTGAGCCACAGGGCTTGGCCTACTTAGCAGCCGAATTCCATAAGACCCTAAATCTTATAGAAAGCAACCTGGTTCATCACTTGCAGGAAAGCCAAGAGACAAACAGAAGGGAACAAGCTGATATCACTGAGACCTTAAAGAAGGTAGATGGGAATCTGAGGAAGATTGATGAGAACCAGACGATGATAACCCAACTATTGATGCAGATGACTCATCAGGGGAAAGACCCCGAGACGTATGGAAACAAAGTGGCTGGTGGATCCCATGGTGAAATTAGATATAATCCGGAGAAAGCTCCCAGATCGGAGGGAAGCCATGGAGGAGGCACGTCATATGGACAAATGGGTAGCAGGGCTAACCCTAGACCATACTTGCCCTCATTCACAGATGAACAGGTGCAACAGGAGCAGGTGGATGACTTTGTGGAGCAGATGGCACAGTGTACTAAGGAGTACTACGTCCTGGATATGATCATTCAGAGGCAGATGTCCCTGGATCAATATTGCCAACTCAAGTTCAGAAATAAGACCAGACCGAACCACAGGAGCAGTTTTGAGTTTGAACGAAGAGCATGGAAGATAGAGATCCCCTACTTTGATGGTACGGCCAAGATAACAACACAGGCATGGGTGCAAAAGCTGGATACCTATCTACAACTTAATCCCATGAGGGAGATGGAAGCCCCTAGTGGAAAAACTCGGCAACGGCAAAAACTCGGCAAGGGCCTGAAAACATCGGCTCGGAAAAAATCGGTGAAAAAATCGGAAAAAATCGGAAAAACTCGACAAACATTAAAAAATACATAATTTATTCATTTTTTTTCAAAATTTTAAACATTTTTCAATATATAAAGCAACAACAACATCATATAAACAGATAGGCACATAAATATGAAGAAAGAACCGATATATATTATATAGTGGATGCCAAACAAAAACNGATACATCAAAGTCATTACTGAAAGTCTGAAATCAATACAAAATGACATCAATGATCACATATATAAATGTGTATGTCCCAAAACTACCCTGCCTTTGCACACCTCAAAAATGTTTGATGGCATCCACAAACTTCTTCCCTTGCTGCTCCACACACAAAAAAAAGAATGACAAAAAAAAAACCAAATCAGGCTCTTTATCCCGCTTTTTTCCAATTTTTGCCGCTTTTTTCCGATTTTTGCCGCTTTTTTTTTTGAAAAAATCGGCAAGCCCAAAAAATCGCGCTTTTTCCAATTTTTGCCGATTAATCGGCGATTTCTTCTACTAGGTGGAAGCCATCAAATTTGCCACCATGTACTTGGATGGTAAGGCTCATGATTGGTGGTACCATGGACTCACCACACTAGGCCACAATCAGATAGTGTCCTACATAGAATTCACTCAGAGGCTCATTGATAGATTTGATCAAGGGGATCCAGAGCTACACTTCAGGGAGCTCACACAGCTTAAACAAACAGGTACGGCTGAGGCATTCATTGAAGAATTTCAGAGGTTGGCCGTGATGGTGCAAGATATATCACCAACCGGACTCACGATGCTCTTCACTGAGGAGTTGATGGAGCCCTTGAAGGGTTGGGTAAAGGCTTTTAAGCCTACCAACCTACAGGATGCTATCTGGAGGATGAGCGACCTAGGACCAGCTGCTAGGCCAAAATTTATACCCAGACTACCTCTTAATGCTGGAGGAAGAGACCAAAGGCCTCCAATGAACCAAGGAGGACGTGACCCAAGGGGTTTTGACAGGGGTCGTGGGAGAGTGGACGAGAACACCAGGAGGGAACTGAGGAGGAAGCAACTTTGCTTCACTTGCAAAGAACCATGGAACCCAACACACAAATGCATGGGCTGTGGTCAAGTGCATTACATAGAAGTCACTTCAGACAACGAGGAAGAGGAAGAGATCGGCTAGATACAGAACATTGAGGCTGAAACCATTGAGACAACAGAGGAGGAGATCATAGGACAGGACAGTACGACTAAGGAGAAAGCCACCTTGGCATCTATCAGCGAAGTGCCCAAATATAACACCTTTCGGATGAGGGGAGTCTTGCAGGGACATAAGGTATTGGTTTTGATTGATGGGGGAGCCTCTCATAACTTCATTGATTCATCATTGCTGAAAAGGAGGCATATACCCACAGTAGAATTTGAAGGCTTCAAGGTGGAGGTAGCAGGTGGAAGCACTATGCCTTGTGACAGGTACATTCATGGTATGAAGCTCACATTGGGTAGGCATGAGCTGGTACAAGACGTCTATGTCATGGACCTCCCAGATACCAACATCATCCTTGGAGTTCAGTGGCTCAGTACGTTGGGGCCTATCACCACCAACTATAAAACCATGGAGATGTCATTTACAGAGGAGGGTGGACGAAAGGTAGTGCTCCGAGGCATGACAGGTAATGCTGCAAAGGTAGTCACGACCAAGAGGATGGAGGCCATCTTCCGAAGAGATGAGATAGTATACGCAGCAGAATGCAGGATTTCAGCATGTGTGGATGAGCAGGGTAAGGTTCACTACACCCCAGAGATCCAAGAGATCCTTGACAAGCACCACAAGGTGTTTGGACCGATTTCTCCAGGGGTGCCACTAGACAGGGGGTTTGAGCATATTATTGAGTTAGAGGGAGGAGCTAAACCAGTCATCACCATGCCATACAGGCATCCGAAGAAGTACAAAGATGAGATAGAGAAGGCCATCAATGAACTTTTGGACATGGGGCACATCAGGCCAAGCACTAGCCCTTTTGCTTCTTCAGTAGTGCTAGTTAAGAAGAAGAATGGCACTATGAGAATGTGCATCGACTTCAGGGCCTTGAATAAAAAGACAATAAAAAACAGGTACCCGATACCAAGGATTGATGAGCTGCTAGACGAACTGCATGGAGTTGTCTACTTCACAAAGATTGAGCTTCGTTCTGGTTATCATCAAATGAAGATGAGGGAGGAAGACATCTCAAAAACAACTTTCAGGTGTCATTACGACCATTATGAGTTCTTAGTGATGCCCTTCGGGTTAACCAATGCCCCTGTCACGTTCCAATCTTGCATGAACCATGTGTTCAACAAACAGCTGAGGAAGCACCTATTGGTATTTTTTGATGATTTGCTCATTTACAGCAAGACGTGGGAGGAACACCTCCGGCATGTGGGTCAGATTCTGTCAATCATGGAGGAACAGTCACTATACGCTAAGGAGTCCAAATGTGAGTTTGGAATGACAGAGGTGCTTTACTTGGGGCACATCATAGGAGCAAAAGGGGTACAGATACATCAGGAGAAAATAAAGGCCATTATGGAGTGGCCTACTCCTAAGACACTCACGGAGTTAAGAGGATTTTTGGGCATATGCACGTACTACAGGAAATTTGTCAAGGGGTTTTCTCAGTTGTGTGCACCCTTGACAGATTTGACTAAGAAAGGAGCCTTCAAATGGAATGAGGAAGCTCAAAGGACGATGGACAAGATGAAGAAGGTGATGAGCACGTGCCCAGTCTTAGCCCTTCTAGATTTCGGCCTTCCTTTCACCTTGGAATGTGATGCATTAGGAGAAGGGATAGGGGCCGTACTAATGCAGAATATGCACCCTCTTGCCTATAAGAGCCGAAAACTCAGGGGTCCTGAGCTACTCAACAACATTTATGACAAAGAATGCAGGCTATCATGCATGCACTAGCCAAATTCCGGCAATATCTGGTAGGTGCACGGTTTGTGGTCAAATCAGATCATAATAGTCTTAAATACCTATTAGAACAGAAGGATCTAAATGAGAGGCAACAAAAATGGGTAAGCAGAATACAGGCCTATGACTTTGACATTGAATTTGTCAAAGGGAAGAACAATGTGGTGGCTGATGCATTGTCTAGGAGATCATCCATCTTTGCCATGACAGGTGTATCGGTTGACTGGAAGGACCACTTGGTGATGGAGTATGCAAAGGATCAGTTTGCTTGTCAGCTATTGGATGGACAGGTACAGGATGATAACTTCAAGATTATAAATGACCTCATCTACTACAAGGGCCGAATCTTTTTGGTTCCTGGATCGACCTTCAAGGCCAAAGTGTTGCAGGCGTGTCATGACTCACCAATGGCAGGGCACCAGGGGATCAATAAGACGTACAGGCAGGTAAGAGAGAGGTTCTCATGGAAGGGCCTCAAGGAGGATGTAATAAAGCACATCAAGGAGTGTACTACATGCCAGATGAACAAGGACGAGCACATTCACCCAACAGGATTACTACAACCCTTACCCATTCCAGAGCACACGTGGGAAAGCATATCCATGGATTTCATCACCGGGTTGCCAAAAACACAGGGGAAGGACTGCATTTTTGTAGTGGTGGATAGGCTGACGAAGTTTGCACACTTCTTCTTCATAGCCACAGACTTCAGTGCAGCACAGGTGGCCGAATTGTTCTTCAGGGAGATTTTCAAGTTGCACGGCCTACCCAAAACCATTGTCAGCGACAGGGATAGCAGGTTCATGAGTATCTTTTGGTAGGAATTGTTCAGATTGGTTGGTACGACTTTGACCCCTAGCACCAACTATCACCCTCAGATGGATGGACAAACCGAGATGGTCAACAAGTGGGTAGAAGGTTACCTCAGGAATTATGTAGCAGGGCAACAGAAGGCGTGGGCCAGGTGGTTGCATTTAGGAGAGTACTGCTACAACACCACCCAACACGTGTCCATAGGCATGGCACCATTCAGAGCCTTATACATCTATGATCCACTATCTTTTGTAGAGATTGCTTTTGGTGACAGCAGGGCACCTATGGTACAGGATTGGGTACAACAGAGCCAAGACATTCTCAGGGAGCTGAAGGATCATCTACAGAGGGCATAGAACCAACACAAGGTCCAAGCAGACAAGCACAGAGTTGAGCGTACTTTTGAGGTTGGTGACTTAGTCTATCTAAGGCTCCAACCATACATACAGGCTTCTATAAAAAGAAGCGGAGCAGAGAAGCTACAACCACGTTTCTTTGGGCCTTACAGGGTTAGCAGGAAGATAGGGGCCGTAGCTTATGAGCTGGAGCTCCCACAGGGCAGTAGGATACACAATGTCTTCCATGTGTCTTGCCTGAAGAGGGCCATCGGCCAACACATCACGCCCATCGAGATTCTACCTCCCATGGACGAAGAGGGGTTGCTTGTCTTGATTCCGGAAGAGATACTAGAGGTTCGGGAGAAGAGGCTCAGGAAGAGAAGCATCAAAGAGTACTTGATCAGGTGGAAGGATCTATCCATTGAGGATGCCACGTGGGAAAATGAACAAGTGGTAAAGGAAGTAGGTTTGGAATTGCTTGAGGACAAGCAATTTCTAGCAGGGGAGATTGTAATGTCCCCGACTTCTTAATGAACAAGTTTTGAGAAGACTCAATGGCCTAGGCATCCCCACTAGGCCATAGTCTCACATTGAGGGGAAGGGTCAACCAAACTAAGGCTATATTCTTAAGTTGACTTGATAAAAAGGTGAAAAAGAGTTAAAAAATAACTCAATGAAGGAATAGAAGCGCTGGAGGTTTTGTTAGGAGTTAACCCTAGGGGTTAACTTTTTTTTTGTTTGTTAATTTGTGCAAGACCTGCGATTAACCTGTGGCTTGAGAAACCGCGACTCAGGGGCATCTAAGCCGTTAAAATCACCCGGGGATCGCACCTGGCCTGAGCCACACCAACCCTTAACATGGTTGGATTTTTTGTCCCCGCAGGTTTCGAACCGGTGACTTTAACATCACGGAGTGGCTTAACAACACACTCCGTCACCGACTGTCCTACACCTCGGGGACTCCCTAGGGGTTAACTTAACTAAACAGGGAAATAGAAGAAAAGTATAAAGAGGAGGCTAGGGCGCACCTATTATTCATTCTGGATTTTGGTATTTGCTTGTTGATGCTCTTGAGCATACAGTTTTGAGGGTTTTGATATTACAAACCCTAGTGAGCAATTCAGTGGTGAAAGATTCCACTCACCTTGCTCCAAGCTTGGTCTCGGGGATGAAATACTCCACCCACACCATTCTATCACCATCATCTATTCAGGAGAATTAGCAGGGCCGTACTAGTTGGATCAGCAGGGCCATACCAGCTAGGGTTTCCTTGCAGGGGCGCACCAACTATTGAGGAAGAGTTCGATCCAGCATTTGGAAGAAGCTTGGGGTGTTTCCAGCATTAGGGTTTTGCTTGCAAGCCCTTGCTCATCATTTTGAGAGCTTCTTGGAGGAGTTATCATGTCCCTATCATCTACTGCAGGTTGGGATGATTTCAGGAGGAAGGGTACGACTTGTGATTCAGTATTTCTCAGATCTAGAAGGCTAGAGGCTAGATCTAACCTTGAGACTTCTCTCAAGTCCTTATAGATGCTCGATCTATCATCCGGGAGAGTTTCAGACTATTCAAAGCCCACATTCAGCTAGGCTGTACTATTGGCCATATTCAGGGTTTCAGGAGGGCCGTACCATCTTAGGGCTTCTGCAGATTGGAGGGGAAGCTTCAGTGTTTGAGTGCCATACTTCAGAATGAGACTTCTAGTGTCTTGATCTATCATTGAGGAGGGTTTGGCAGCGTTTGGAGGGCTTCGTCTTCAGGAGGGCCGAGCCCTTGGTGCTTATTGTCTTCAGTAGGCCGTACTAGCAGTCAGCAGGGCCGTACCAATTGCTTGAGGGTTAGGCTGAAACCCTGGTTTTGCAGTTGAGCGTTCATTTTCTATTGTAGCCTTTGGGAGGCTTGATTTATATCTCCGGGAGTATTTTGTATGTAGCTCCATTATTGTCTTGAAGCCATCTACTTCAGATCTGCTTCTCTATTGTATGAGGTGCTTGCTTTCTTATAATAAAGTTCAGCTATTTGCTTGTGGTGCTTATCTTTTGTAGTGTTGATGATCTTCATATGATTACAATGATGCTTGTATAAATCTGTGGTTGAATAATGTTAATGTTTATGCCATTATTATAGTTCTTTGCATTTCAATAGATAAGAGCAACATAAGAACAAGATCACTGAGAAATACACATTCACAAGAGACACAACATTTATCCTGGGAAACCCTCTAGGGGAAGAAAACCCAACAAAAACTTTCGTATCATAAATTGCCAATACAATGTCAAGAGATAACTCAAACCAATACAGAAAGTCCTCTCCAAAAGATGCGCCACTCTTCTCCCTCTCTCCTTTGTCGGTAACAGATCAGAACTTGTCTCTCAAACTGAGCAAGTGAGTTATGTTCAAATGAGGCGCTAGCCTCCTTTATTTATACAAGTTCTGGCATGTGTGAAGTGTCTCTTCACTGGCAGGGCCGACCTCTCACTTTGGGTGGGTAAACCCACCTTTAATTTAATTCTGGGTCTCAATAATAACTGCTGGGGCCGACTTCTTATTCTGCCTATTACAATTGTCCGATGACCAATCCGCAAAAGGGGATTTGGTCCTAATACAATTACCGACATGATTAATCCACAATGGGGATTAATCCAATGAATAAAATAACAATAATAATAAGAATACTCTTCGCAGTTACATTATTTCAACAAATAACTGAATAAACCCTAAGGTTGAAATGTTCAAGGCCAACCTGCATACACAACAAATAATAATCAAATCAGTAATTAGTTAGTGATTCCGAGCAAAAAATTGGCTTGGGATCATTACAAAATGTTGTGTGCCCCTGTGTGGGGAAGCCCATGAGTTTGGTGTGTCGTTCTCTCTGAGACAGAGATGAAACGATGTACTGGTCTCCTCTGTGCAGAGAGTTGAGATGATGTGATACTCCAGATGATTCTCCTATGAGACATAGTGAGAAAGAGATCTGCTGAGTTGGACGTGCTTGTGGTTGAGCACAGGTGAACGTGATCCTAGTGGCTAAGCACTAGTGAGTGTGTTTCTCCTGTGAGACGTAGTGAGAAAGAGATTTGTTGAGTTGGACGTGCCTGTGGTTGAGCACAGGTGAACGTGATCCTAGTGGCTGAGCACTAGTGAGTGTGATTCTCCTGTGAGACACAATGAGATAGAGATGTGGACATCCCTGTAGCTGAGCACAAATGGATGTGCCCCTAGTGGCTGAGCACTAGCGGGTGTATGAGATCCCTTGCTATATTGTACAAGAGTCAGACTTACTTGTAACCCTATTTGTGATGTAAAGGGTACATGTAGGCCCCACCATAAAGTGAGATAATTAATGTAAAAGCTAATTAATATAGTAATTATTAATTATATTGTGAGTTATTGAGGTCGGCCCTATTGTGCCAATAGACACTATTGTTGATAGGTTTAGTATAATATAAATAAAGGTAAATTCCCCATTGAGGAATCATAACACAAGTGTGAGTTTGGAAATTTCAACAATTACTTGCTCTTGAGAAAAGTGTGCACCTCTCTTGGGTGCTAGTCTTCTAGGGTTTGTGAGCACCCTTTTGTGTGCTAGGTTTATGGTGTGGGAGGTCTTTCTCTTTAAGAATATAACAAAGGAATGGCTGGGTTTTCTTCCCTTGTTGAGAAGGGTTTCCCAGGATACTTCTTGTGTACTTGTGCATGGTGTTTTCTTCTCGTGATCTTGGTTGCTGCAACAAATTGTTAATGGTGAAATTGCAAATGTCTATGGTTCAAGTAAAATGCTAAAAATGGAATGAACTTCATGCTTGAGCCTAGCTTAATGAAAAATCAACATTGCCAACGTACTTCATCTTCTTGTAGTCATTGTAATAACAATCCTTATCTTGTTATTCTTTCATAGGTATTGTTTCACTAACCATCTTCTCTTCTAAGAAATATATATGCATGATATGTACAGGACCTATGTAAACATGGTATGTACAAGAACTATGTTATAGAAGAATATTGTTACCTTGACTAGAAGAAGAAGTTTGTTTTATCCTGCTTGGCTTTCTTTTGAGGGTTCCCTTTCTTTGGCAACTATTGCTTCGTTTGTTTCCTTCCTTTTCTTTAACTCAAGATAGTGGTTCCTGTAGTGACCATATTTTTGACAGTTGAAGCATTGTATTTTTGACATATCCTTTTCTTGATTTGGTTTCTTCCTTCAACCAAACTTCCTCTTATTCCTGAAATTCTTGAATTTTGCTGTGAAGGCTTGATCATCATATTTCTTTTGGGATTTCTCTTTTGCGTTAATCCTTGATTCTTCTTGTGCACATCAAGTCCAAATTTCTTCAATTGTGGGATACTCCTCTCTTGTGTTCATGCTTGCGACAAATGTATCCCATGTCTTGGGAAGGCCATTGAGTACTATATTTACCAGTTCCTTTTCTGAAATGATTTCTTCAATAGCTTGTAGTTGATCTCTTAACTGAGATATTCTCACAAAGTATGATGTTATGCTATCATAACCATTCATGTTCATGTCATAGAGCTCATTTTTCAGACTAATTACTTGTCCAATGTTTTTGACTGATGTCATAGTGTTGATGTCATTGCCCTTGAACTTCTCCATAACTGCAACGTTTTGAGGTTCCTTCTCTTTTCTTGCTTCAAACTGTGGTTCCATGATCTTGCCTTTTACGATATCCAATACTTTGTTCTTGTCAAGGATGAGGTCAATCCTTGTTTTCCATGCTCTGAAGTTAGAAGCCCTTTCTAACTTGTTTTTTGACTTCATAGAGTAAGTCATGACTTCTTTGACTTGGTCAACCTTTGACTTTGACCAAAAACTCAAACTTTACGTCGTGGCTTGCTGAGAGTACCAGGAGGTGCGCTTGGCTAGGGCGCACTAGGCTATCCAGGAATTAGGTCAAGCTCTTCACTTAAGGTGCCTTAACAAGAGGGTTAGGGTTTTGTTGTTGCCGCAAAACTTTCACTGCAACTGCAACTATAACTGAGCAAATCCTCTCAATCTATCTTCCGGCGATTACACTGTTCGAAGATAGTGTGGGCCCATAATTTGTTAGAAAAATAGGTGTGCTCGTTTCACCATAGACAATATAGCAATATTGTCACCCAACCATAGGCACAAAGGCCACCCCCGAGCACCTTAACCTTGACACAGAGAATAATTTTGGAAGCAAACCCTAGAACCAACAGCCAACCAAGGTAGCGTACCTCTCTCTAGAGCTAGCGTACCAGGAAGAAAGTCCAAACCATAACCAACGAGAAAGTCCAAGCCAAAACCAAAATGCCAATTGTAGCAGCTGCAACTCCTCTCTAAACTTGCGCACCACTGGTCTTATGTAGTTGTGACAATGAGAGTGACAAATGAGCTCTAGTGCCCTCTTATTTATATTCCTCCAAGTGACCTAACTGGGCCGACTTCTACTTCTGGAGGCTAATAACTCAATAATAAATATTCTCTTGAGCTGACTTGTCTCCTAGGTTTATTATCCAACATATTAGGGTTTCTCTTGCTTCCCGGAATATTCTAGTCTCATTAGGATTACATGTAGAGGTTAATACCTCCCGTAGCTACCATAATATCAACATGGTGTACATAAAGGGCTTGATGCTCTTGATTAAATGACATTCACATGCGCTTATACGTGATAGAATTCAATGAAATTGCTGCAATCCTACCAATTCTGAAATCCTGAAAAACTATTAAGTCTACTGAGTTTTGAATGGGATATGAAATTCTACTTTCTCCATGAGGTTGGAACCACTCTCAAACATCCTGAAACATTTATTGATAATGTTAAAAATTTAAGTAAATGTCTAAACTTTTATTGAAACGTATGTTGCAGGGAACGCTTTGCCAGCGTCGTATCGGTATCGGAAACCCCATGAAACGTCGAAATGGGTATGAAACCCGGTCGAAACGCCACCGGCCGTACTGCACGGCGTTTCGCGAGTACGAAACGTCGTACGGTATGGTTGACGATGTTTCGGTTGGTTTTTCCATTTTTGTAGGCTCATTCAACGGTCTAAGAAGGCTGCAGACCCCCTTTAACTCATCTAACTGGATGTAAATCGATTTTTTAAGGGAATTTGTGCTTTCATATTGTTTCTTTTTCCTTTTTTTTTTTAATTATGAATTTGGAAACATCTAGAAACAATTGGAAACCCTAACAACCCAATATTTCCTATAAGAAAGCACTTGGTTCACTCATTCCTCACACATTCTTGAGCAAGAGGAGGTTCCTAGTGCAACAACAAGCATTTCGATTGTGGTTTGGAGCATTGGGAGCAAGCTTTTGGTGCATTTCCCGCAAGAGGAAGGTTGTGGGCAGCAAGGAGGGTTTGTGAATTTTTGAATTTGGTGAGCATTCATGGCAGATTTCCATTGATTTTTTTCTATGTTTTTAGTGTTTTTGCAGCATGCATTCCTTCTCTAACTGTGGGCAGATTTTTTTTACTATTTTTGCAGCATTCATGGCTTCTCAAAGTGCAGTTTTCTCTTCCCCTGTAGCACCTCAACTAAGTAGGCAACAAGAATACTATCCTTTGTGGAGGCATGTTACTGAGATCAAGCAAATGGGTGGCGATGGGGGTTCATGGGAATGGAGGTGCAATTTATGTAAGAATGAGAGGGCCCTCAAGGGCTCTTACACAAGAGTCAAGGCTCACATTTTGCATGAATGAGTTCAGGGTGTTGAAGGTTGTTCATTTACCAGAAATCCAGAGGTGTGGGCTACATTCAAGAGAGAGCATGATGATGCTCAAAGGTTGAAGGAGCATAGAGCTAAAATTGGTATGGGTGGCACTAGCAAGCATACTCCTAACTTGGGTGCTAGCAATGAGCCAATGATTGTTCATGAAGTAAGGAAGAGGAGGGCGACCTTGATAGAAGAAGATATATCCAAGCTTGCAACTGTAGGTAAAGATAACAGATTGTTGAAAATGCTCAGCAATCAAGGGAGAGAAGAAGCTGGGTCTAGAGTGGCAAGGGCCATATTTGCTTGTGGAATCCCATTTAATGTGGTTCGGTGCCCCTATTGGCAGGATTTGGTGAAGGTAATTAACACAACCCCTCAAGGTTTCAAGCGGCCAAACTACGAAAAACTTAGAACAATTTTGCTCAGGAAAGAGAGGCTACTACTTGAAGATGTTCTAAAACTAATTCATAGCTCGTGGGGCAGCATAGGAGTTTCCATTATCTCAGATGGGTGGACTGATGCAAGGCGCAGGCCATTGATCAATGTCATTGCATCGTCACTAAAAGGAGCAATGTTCCTTAAAGTAGAAGATTGTTTATGTGAGGTGAAAGATAGTAACTTCATTACTGATATTTTAATTGCTGCTATTGAACAAGTAGGGCTAGCAAATGTGGTGCAAGTTATCACAGATAATGCACCTGTTTGCAAAGCTGCAGGCTTGATTGTTGAGAGTAGATACAATCATATCTTTTGGAGTCCTTGCATCGTCCATAATCTTAATCTGATTTTAGAAGAGATTGAGTCAAAAACTAAATGGATTAAGGAGGTCACACGACAAGCTAGCAAGATAATAAAATTCATCACCAACTGTTAAGGTTTAAGCTATTATTAGGTTTCTTTTCAATTTACTAGATAACCATAGCATATATAGGTTCACTGAGAAATACACAATCACAAGAGACACATCATTTATTCTGGGAAACCCTCATGGGGGAGAAAACCCAACAAAAACTTCCTTAATATAGATAGCCAATACAATGCCAAGAGAATAAACCAAGCAATACAGAAAGTCCTCTCCCAAGAATGCACATCTCTCTCTCTTCCTTCTTCTCCATCTGCAGCATCAAATTTGCGCTCTGATGAACAAGTGAGTGAGTGAACAAATGAGGCGCTGGCCTCTCTTATTTATACAATCTGGCAGGTGCTGAACTGAGGTGTCTTTTCACTGGCAGGGCCGACTTCTCATTCTGGGTGGTTATAACCACTTTAATATATTCTGGGGGCCGACTTCTCATTTAGCCTATTACAATTAGGGTTTAACCAATCCGCAAAAGGGGATTTGGTCATTTACAATACTCGACATGATCAATCCACAAAAGGGGATTGATCTAATGAATAATACATCAATAATGAATAGAATACCCTTTGTAGTTACAATATTTCAACACCTCCCCTTAACAAGAAGGGTATTCTACAACAGCATCAGGCGAGAGAAAGGACAACATCATCAACATCTTGGAACAATGACTGACGTATTTATAAATCATCGAAAGTTTTTCTCATCATCAATATCATCATTCACAACATAGAGCTGGAATGGTATTATCATCTGCATCAACATGGATTAGTATAAAACTAATACATCATCATCACAGCGCGAGGCTGGTCACATCATCACAGCACGAGGCTGGCACATCATCACAGCACAAGGCTGGCACATCATCAGCATGAAGCTGGCATCACAACATTAGGCTGGCACATCATCACAACAATTAAGCTGACACATCATCACAACAATTAAGCTGACACATCATCACAACAATTACGCTGGCACATCATCACAACAATTAAGCTGACACATCATCACAACAATTAAGCTGGCACATCATCACTACTCCCCCTTTCGAGGGAGGTCCTTTCGAACTATACCAAGCTTATCTCGAAAGTGCTCAAACTTTACAGAGGCTTGGTCAACACATCAACAACCTGTTCATTCGTGCTAACATATTGGAGCTTTATGGCTCCTCTCTGCACCATGTCATGGATGTAGTGATATCAGATCTCTATGTGTTTTGACTTGTCATGAAATACATGATTCTCTGTCATCTTTATGCAGCTCTGGTTATCACATACGATCATGGTTGCTTCCAT
Organism: Picea engelmannii; assembly: GCA_009831015.1. Classification (NCBI taxonomy): domain Eukaryota; kingdom Viridiplantae; phylum Streptophyta; class Pinopsida; order Pinales; family Pinaceae; genus Picea; species Picea engelmannii. Next base: position 152,020 of record ML801526.1, on the reverse strand, counting down.
CTCTAGGTCGAATAGACCTGTCAACAACTTTCGAAGCCATATGGCTTCACAACTGGCAGAACATGCATCAATGTATTCTGCTTCTGCTGTGCTGAGAGCAATGCTTAATTGCTTCCTACTCTGCCATGAGATCATGGCTGACTCCAGACTAAAACAACATTTTGAAGTGTTCTTCCTGTCAGAGACACTTCTAGTCCAATCTGAATCAGTGTACCCACTCAGTCTGAAGTCATGATCTCCTTCATAACTGAGACCACAATCTAATGTACCCTTAAGGTTCCTCATCACATGTTTTGCAACAATTAGGTGAACATGTCTGGGTTTTACCAGAAACTGACTCAAAGTGTTCACAGCAAAACAAATATCTGGTTTGGTGTTCGTCAGATACATTAGCGATCCATTGATTTGTCTATACAGCGTAGCATCAATCAATTCTGACGAAGTGTCGACCAGGAGCTTCAACTTTGTTTCCATGGGTGTATTCATGGACTTGCACTCCAACATATCAAATCTCTTTAGGATTTCAATTGCATACTTCCCTTGGTTAAGGAAGATCCTCTCTGGACTCTGCCATACCTCAAGACCTAAGAAATAGTGCATTAGGCCAAGGTCTTTCATCTCAAATTCTGCAGCGAGCTTCTTCTTACATTCAGTGATGAACTTTTCTTCTCCAGTTAAGAATAAGTCATCCACATACAACAACAATATAACTGGCTCATCATTCATAACCTTGAAGTAGAGGTTAGAATCAACTTTACTCTTGTTAAAGCACAAGCTCGTCAGAAAACTGTCTATCCTTCCATACCAAGCTCTAGGAGCTTGCTTCAATCCGTACAGAGCCTTCTTCAACTTCTAGACATGAGTCTTCTCGTCTTCAACTTCAAATCCGTGAGGTTGTTCTATATACACTTCTTCTTCAATGACACCATTTAAGAAAGCTGTCTTCACGTCCATCTGGTGTAACTTCCACTTCATCTTAGCTGCAAGAGTTATGAAGGTTCTGATCGAAGTGTATCTGGCTACAGGAGCAAATGTCTCTTCATAGTCAATGCCTTCCTTTTGAGAAAAGCCACGAGTGACAAACCTTGCTTTATACTTCTCAATACATCCATCAACATGTTTTATTTTGAAAAGCCATTTGGAAGATACCACATCCTTGCTCTTCGGTCTAGTAACTATTTCCCATACATCATTCTTTATGATGGATTGGTATTCTTCTGTCATGGCATTTGCCCATTCTTTCTTCTGAATGGCTTCTTCAAAGCAGGTAGGCTCCTTCTCTAAGAGATCACACATCAAAGCCATATAACTGGAGAATGGCTTAGGTCTCTTCACTTGTCTCATGGTTCCTTCTGGGACACCATACTTCTTTCCATCTTGAATAAGTTCCCTTGCCCAAGCTGGCTTTCTCTTGTGGGAGATCGTCATCTAGGGAGGTTCTTGAAATTCTACTATGTCATGGTCTTCTAGAATTTTCTCATCAGGGGAAGCTATGACTTCCCTCACTGGTTCTGCAACTCTGGGAGCTACAGGTTCCTCTTCATATACTTCTTCAAGCTGGCATCTTCTTGATTTTTTGAGTGCTGCATCTTCATCAAAGGTCACATCCCTGCTGATCTCAATATGATGGTGACCTTGTATATAAACTCTGAAGGCCTTGGAGACTGTTGCCGCCTTATATACACCTAGGAGACGTAGAAGAAATCTTCAATCCACTCGGTGTGTCCTTGGGGGCAAGTGAGAGTTAAGGTGCTATCACCTAATCCTCAACTCCTCCGTCTAGGCCAACTCCTAGCG
>ML801526.1:111278-136627 GCA_009831015.1 Picea engelmannii | reverse complement strand
GAAAACACATCCCACATCTTTGTCTTTCCCTTCAACCACTCTTCTCTCTGCTTGTATATAAGACGGAGGTTGGTGTGCACATACACTACTAAGTCACCGGACACGACAACAAACTACAAAGAGAAGAGTTCAATAGAAGAGTTCAATAGAAGAGTTTATACTTGAGTGAAGGGTACATTTTTACTAGGGTCGTGACAAAAGAGTTCAACAATCATTGCCACCAACATCGAGGTACATAAAGAGCTTGGTTCTCTTGATTAAATGTCAGTTCCATACCCTCATACATGATAGAATCCAGTGGAAACATTGCAATCTTACCAATCTTGAAATCCTGAAAACTGTTAAGTTTGCTGAATTTTGAATGGGACCTAAAATTCTACTTTCTCCATATGAAGTCCAATGAGGTTGGAACCACTCTCAAACATCCTGAAACAATTAATGGTAATGTTAAAAATTTAAGTAAAAGGATGAAAATTCTTAAACATTACCATTAATTACTACCCTCAGCTGCACACCAAACACCTTACAACTCCACCTTGTTACTTAGGTTTTAGGTTTTAGGGGGGTTTAGAGGGTTTTAGGTTTCTGAGACCAAACCGGTTGGTTTATGACCAAACCGGCCGGTTTATGACCAAACCGGCCGGTTTATTCATAAACCGGCCGGTTTGGTCATAAACCGGCCGGTTCCGTCTTAAACCGGTCGGCCGGTTCGGTTTTTCAACCGGTTCGACCTGGTCTGTCATCTAACCGGTCAAACCGACCGGTTTCGGTTTCGGTTTACCGGTTTTTAAAACACTGGGTTGGCTAAAAGCCGGTTCAGACAAGGTCTGATAAAGAGGGTGGCCAAAGGCTAGGATCAGAAAAACGCAGCTCTGATACCAAATGAGACGAACAAAGTTCGCTCACACAAGAATTATCCAAAATACTTGGAATATAACAAAGTGATCCATGTAGGAATAATGTATAAAATATGAATAGATAAGATAAGATAAGATGATTTATCACAGGATTTCCATACTAGCCAGTTTCCAATGTGGGGAAAGGCCTGTTATCACAGGATTTGTACTTGTGCAAAACCTTCCACAAGATCCCCAAATCTTGTGTAACTATAGAAGAAACTACCGCTGTCATCTAAGTAGAATCTTCCGTCGTTTTAGTGATGGAAGAGGTCCACCACAAGGGAGGCTTCCCTAGTGACTTCAAGGGATCGAATAGCAAGAAATAGCCAAGCCTACCGCCCTCTATCTTGGTTACCCGTTAGTTAGGTCTAGGAAAGAAAAGAGGAATTGCAATGTGATTGTTGTACCTGCTCGGAAAAATGGACAATATGCAACATATATTGACAATTACCAAGTTAAAGCATGCAATAATGACCTCTTTAGACACCAAACAATTAAAATTTGCTATGGCTATTGTAAATTACAGCAGTAAATCAGTCTTATAACAACAATAAGTATTTTGCAAGAGCATCAAGATAAAGTGCTCAGAAATGTAGCAATTTAGCATGAAAAGTAAGCATTCGTCAAGCATAAAAGTATCCAGTTGCTAGACGTAATTTTTGAACAAGTTAAGCCACCTTCAGATGAATGTATGCAGCAATTTAATGTAGTTTTAGGTGTCTATAGCAAACTTTTATAACAACAGCAAGAAATATTGTGAGTTTGCTAGAGTTAGGGTTAGCAATGTTAGTAGGATACTTGAGAGAATAAGAAAAGTGATTTTAACAAAAATTTCACTACAAGAACACTCTTAGATTAGTGCTGTTGTCCTCTAGGGCTTATGGAGTCTCAAATGCATTAAACTTGAAGATCGATCTATATGAAACCAAAGAGGTAGAGTCTAAGCCCTAAGGTGCAAGCACGTTTGGGCCTTAGGATTTAGACTTTGAGGAAGAAGGTACCTAGGGTGCAAGCACGTTTGGGCCTTAGGTGTCGTTTTTCCCTTATTGTAGCTTCACTTAGGTCAAGGATCAAATGTCTAGGGTTAAAAACATAAAGTGCAAGCACTTTTGGGCTTTAGGCTTTTAACCCTAGCAAGGATGCTTCACAAATTTGGACAAATAAGACTTTATGAGGGAAGGAAGCACTTATGTTCCCCTCTTATGGTTCAACAAGATAAAGAGACTTGCAACGAGATAGCAATTTAACATAGGTAACATTAACCAAAGATAAAATTGCAGCAAATTACTTACTTATTCCAAGAATCAAGACATCAAAACCTTAATTGCAGAAAATATCCATCCTAGAGAGCAATATCATCCACAAAAAATCCTCCTTCAAGTGTAGCGCACGAGAGAGAAAGACCAAGAGGCCTAAATGTTAAATTTAGAGCTGCTATTAAGTTCTTTTCAATTTACTAGACAATAATAGCATAAGCAGGATCACTGAGAGAAACACAATCACAAGGTACACAACATTTTATCTTGGGAAACCCTCATGGGGGAGAAAACCTAGCAAAAACTTCCTTAATATAGATTGCCAATACAATGCGAAGATAAAAGACCAAACCACCAAGAATATCCAAGACTGAGCAATGCACCTCTCTCTCCTTCTTGCAACTGCAACTACCTCCAAAAGATGAGCACTTGTTGAGTGAATGAGTGAGTAAGTGAGGCGCCATCGTCACTTATTTATACTAGCTGATAGGTGCTAGTGTTATGTCTCTTCACCAAGTTGGGCCGACTTCTCCAACTAGTGGTTAAAACCACTTTAATTATCCCTAGGGGCTGACTTTACAAACAACACCATATAACTATGGTTTGACCAATCCACAAAAGGGGATTTGGTCTTATACAAAGCCCGACATGATCAATCCACAAAAGGGGATTTTATCTATAAAAATAACTCAATTATAGTTAGAATATTCTTCGCAATTACAATATTTCAACACTCCCCCTTGGGTATTCTACAACATCATCATGAGAGAGAGACAGGGCAACAACATCATCAACATCTGGAACACTGACTGGCACATCTATAAATCATCGAAAGTTTTTCTCATCATCAATAACATCATCTTTCACAGCATGGAGCTGGAGGAGCATCATCATGATCTGCATCAACATCAATTAGCATAACTCTAAGGCAACAACATCATCAACACCATCATTAATAGCATGAGGTTAGTACAACATCATCAACAACACGAGGTTGATACATCATCATCAACAACAACATGAGGCTAATACAACATCATCAAAAACATGAGGTTGGTACAACAACATCATCAACACGAGGCTGAGATAACAACATCATCATCATATAGCAACAAAATGAGGCAGGTGCAACAACAACATTTTGTGGTACTCTGACAGACCGTCCTTACCGGACCTTCGGGATCTTCCCAGGAATCATAAGATTCCCTAGGATATAAAATCCTAACGGAGCTACCACATGGTACTTTGACAGGCCGTCCTTATTGTACCTTCAAGATTTGCCTAGGAATCAAAAGATTCCCTAGGATTTTAAACGGAGCTACCACTACTAACCACAGCTGGCATATACATGCACAGGTACTCTGACAGACCGCCCTTACTGGACCTTCGGGATCTGTCCAGGGATGATCAGTCTCGTAGGATATAAAATCCTAACTGAGCTACCCGTTGTTGGTCAGGATACCATAGTGTCATTAGCATCACTCCCCCTTTTTGAGGGAGGTCCTTTCGGACTATACCAAGCTTGTCTCGAAAGTATTCAAACTTTACACGAGACAGAGGCTTGGTCAACACATCTGCAACCTGCTCATCTGTGCCAACATATTGGAGCTTTACAACTCCTCTTTGCACCATATCACGAATGTAGTGATACCGGATTTCTATGTGCTTCGACTTGTCATGGAACACATGGTTCTCCGTCATCTTTATGCAACTCTGGTTATCACATAGAATCACGATGGCTTCCATCTCTAGATCGAATAGACCTGTCAACAACTTCCGAAGCCATATGGCTTCACAACCGGCGGAACATGCTGTAATGTATTCCGCTTCTGCCGTGCTGAGAGCAATACTGGATTGCTTCTTGCTCTGCCATGAAGTCATGGTTGATCCTAGACTGAAACAACATCCTGAAGTGCTCTTTCTATCAGAAACACTTCCAGCCCAACCTGAATCAGTACATCCATACAGTCTGAAGTCATGATCTCTAGTATAAAAGAGACCATATTCCAACGTACCCTTAAGGTATCTCATTACATGTTTTGCAACAACAAGGTGAACACGTCTGGGCTCTACTAGGTACTGACTCAAGGTGTTCACAACAAAACATATATCTGGCCTGGTATTCATCAGATACATCAACGATCTAATGATCTGTCTATATATAGTAGCATCAACCAATTCTGATGAAGTATCAACCAAGAGTTTCAACTTTGTTTCCATGGGTGTGTTCATGGCTTTACATTCCAGCATGTCAAACCTCTTCAGTATTTCAACTGCATACTTCCCTTAGTTAAGGAAGATCTTCTGTGGGCTCTGCCAAACTTCAAGACCTAAGAAATAATGCATTAGGCCTAGGTCTTTCATCTCAAACTCTGCAACGAGCTTCTTCTTACAATTTGTGATGAGCTTTTCTTTTCTTGTTAAGAATAAGTCATCCACATACAACAACAATATAACTGGCTCATCATTCATAACCTTGAAGTAAAGGTTAGAATCAACTTTACTCTTGGTAAAGCCCAAGCTCATCAGGAAACTATCAATTCTTCCATACCAAGCTCTAGGAGCTTGCTTCAATCTGTACAGAGCCTTCTTCAACCTGCAAACATGAGCCTTTCTATCTTCAACTTCAAACCCTTCGGGTTGTTCTATATACACTTCTTCTTCAATAACATCATTTAAGAAGGCCGTTTTCACATCCATCTGGTGTAACTTCCACTTCATCTTGGTTGCAAGAGCTATGATGGTTCTGATAGAAGTGTATCTTGCTATAGGAGCAAACGTCTCTTCATAATCAATGCCTTCCTTTTGAGAAAAGCCACGAGTTACGAATCTTGCTTTGTGTTTTTCAATACTTCCGTCTATAGCATGTTTTATCTTGTATATCCATTTGGAAGATACCACATCTTTGTTCTTTGGTCTAGGAACTATTTCCCATACATCATTCTTTATAATGGATTGGTATTCTTGTGTCATGGCATCCACCTGTTCTTTCTTCTGAATGGCTTCTTCAAAGTAAGTAGGTTTCTTCTCTATGAGATCACACATCAAGGCCATATAACTGGAGTATGGCTTAGGTTTCTTGCTTTCTCTCATGGTTCCTTCTGGGGCACCATAGTTCTCTTCATCTTGAATAAGTTCCCTTGCCCGAGCTGGCTTTCTCTTGTGAGAGATCGTCATCTGGGGAGGTTCTTGAGATTCTATCATATCATGATCTTTTGGAATCTTATCATCAGGGGTAACTGTGACTTCCTTCACTGGTTCTACAACTCTGGGAGCTACGGGTTCTTTTTCATATACTTCTTCAAGCTGACATCTCCTTGATCTCATGAGTGTTGCATTTTCATCAAAGGTTACATCTCTGTCGATCTCAATATGATGGTAACCTGGTATATAAATTTTGAAGGCCTTAGAGACCTCACAGTATCCAACAAATATTCCCTTCTTTCCTGAAGGGTCCAACTTAGTTCTCCTTTCTTTCAGAATGTGTACAAACACTGGACAACCAAATATCTTGAGATGGCTTACTTCTGGCTTCTTTCCGAAGAACATTTCTTCGGGGGTTTTGAATCCAAGTGCACTATGGGATAATCTTTTTTGGACATACATTGTTGTTCTTGTTGCTTCGGCCCATAAGTGCATTGGAAGATCTTGATCGTGGATCATAGTCTTCACTGCTTCCATTATTGTTCTATTATTTCATTCTGCTACACCATTTTGCTGAGGATTATAGGGAGTAGTGAGCTCCCTCTTAATCTCGGCATCTCTGCAAAAACTTACAAATTCTTTTGAGGTGTATTCTCCTCCATTATCTGACCTGAGTATCTTGATCTTTCTTTCAGAGAGATTTTTTATCAAGGCTTTGAATTCCTTGAACTTTCCAAATACTTCATCTTTTGATTTCAAGAAGTAAACCCAAGTCTTGCGAGAATAATCATCAATAAATGACACATAGTATACATACCCACTTAGAGAGGTTGATGGCATTGGGCTACATACATCTGGATGATCTCCAAGATTCCTTCTGCTTTACTGCCGCTCTTTGGGAAAGGATTCTTTAGGTTTTTTCCTTGTGCACATCCCTTGCACACACCTTCATGATCAACCTTGAATTCTGGTAGACCTGTAACTACCTTGCTTACATATGGTAAGGCTTTGTAGTTGATGTGAGCTAGTTTTCTATGCCAAAGTTCACATGGACTCTCAGTGGAGTGAGTCAAGGCTGCATCTGAATGACCTTTTAACTTACACAAACCACCTTCTTTTGTTTCAATAACAATTGCATCTTCCATGGTTTTTCCTTTAGGCCACATAAGAACTTCACCATCTATGAAAGCAACCGTGAAACTTTTCTTATCTAAAGATGAGATAGAAAGTAAGTTTTTTGTCAAACCTGGTACATATAGTACATCCTTCATTTTCATTGGAGTCCCTGAATCAAGTTTGTAGGTGGATTCTCCCACTCCTTTGATAGGGTACTAATAATCATCTCCGAGTGTAACTTTATGGGGAAAGTTTTTTTTTGTAATTCTAGAGAGAATGTTTCTCAGACCTGTCATGTGCTTAGAAACGCCACTATCTATGAGCCAAGTATCCTCTCCAGGTGCCATGGATCCTGAGAGAGTAGAGAATAAAACATAGTCTTCAATCTTTTCTTTAATCATCTTTGTGGGTGGCTCATCATCTTCAACTACATGGGCATGTTGTCTTTTGTTATTTCTCTTCTTGTATTCTTCCCTTTTGGCAGGACAATTCTTAGCAATGTGTCCCATCTTATCACAATGATAGCATTGATAAGAGGATAAATCTTTTTCTCTTCTTTGACCTTTCTGATATTTTTGGAATCTCCTTGGAGGGTGAGATTCTTTATGGAAGTGGGTGAATCTCTTTGGGGAGTGAGATTTCTTATGAAGGTGAGTCTCCTTTTGGAAGTGAGACCTTTTCTTTCCTCCTTTAGCATGAGCAACTAGGGCTTGATCTTCATCCCTTAATAGTACTGCTTCTCGGTTGGCTACTCTTGCTTCTTCTTGAACACATTCTTCCCAAAGACTGTCAAATTTTAGTTTTTCCTTTCTTGCACAGATAGTTTGGATGAAGGCATCCCAAGGTCTTGTGAGACCATTAAGAGTTGTCATTATGAGTTCATCTTCATCTAGGTTGTCTCCAATCGCTTCTAGTTGTTCCTTGAATTGAGAAACCCTAGAGAAATAGTCATGAACGGTTTCTCCTTTCTGCATCTTTGTATTCTTGAGTTGGGTTCTTAGATTCATCTTCCAGTTGATATTCCTTCCTTCATACATTCTGGTTAGGGCATCAAACATTTCTTTTGGAATATTTTTAGAAGACACTTGAGGGATCAAGTGGTCTTTAATAGAGTTTGCAATGATTCTTTTGGCCCTAACCATATCCTTCTGGTACTTTCCTTTTGCTGCATCTTCTTCGGGTTCTAGTGCATTTCCTTTATGAATTTTGCAAGGTCATTCTCTTCAAGAATGAGTGCAATCCTGTACTTCCAGGCACATAAGTTTTCCACACCTTCTAACTTGTCAACAAGCTTAGTGCTTGCAGACATCTTGACCTGGAGCTGAGAAAATGACTAAAAATTGAAAGTGCTTAGAAATTGAATCTGATCTTACCAGGAGGTGCGCTGGGCTGAGGCAAGTATGCTGGAGTTGTCAGATTTAAAAAATTTCAAGTTTTACCCTTTGAAACTGGACCCGCGCAAATCTGGATTGGCACTGGTTCTGGTTTCCTGGTTTTCTCGTACCAATGAAAACTAGGGTTTCACTTTTTGGAGGATCTGGCCACTGAAAAGGTGTGCTCAAGTTGCCAATGAGTTTGCTAGGCTAGGGCACACTTCCCTAGATGGTTTTTAGTTAGAAATTCCCTTCCAATAAAAAACCCTAATTTTCTTGTATGACAATAGTGACGTTTTTGGTTACCCAGTGAAAGGTGCTCTACTTAGTTTAGCTCTGATACCATGTTAAATTTAGAGTTGCTATTAAGTTCTTTTCAATTTACTAGACAATAATAGCATAAGCAGGATCACCGAGAGAAACACAATCACAAGGTACACAACATTTTACCCTGGGAAACCCTCATGGGGGAGAAAACCCAACAAAAACTTCCTTAATATAGATTGCCAATACAATGCTAAGATAAAAGACCAAACCACCAAAAATATCCAAGACTAAGCAATGCACCTCTCTCTCCTTCTTGCAACTGCAACTACCTCCAAAAGATGCGCACTTGTTGAGTGAAAGAGTGAGTGAGTAAGTGAGGCGCCATTCTCACTTATTTATACTAGCTGATAGGCGCTAGGGTTATGTCTCTTCACCAAGCTGGGTCGAATTCTCCAACTAGGCGTTAAAACCACTTTAATTAGTCCTAGGGGCCGACTTTACAAACAACACCATATAACTATGGTTTGACCAATGCACAAAAGGGGATTTGTTCTTATACAAAGCCCGACAAGATCAATCCATGAAAGGGGATTTGATCTATAAAAATAACTCAATTATAATTAGAATATTCTTCGCAGTTACAATATTTCAACACTAAAGAGTTGAAAATTTCAGAAGTGCAACCCCACAATGTGTGAGGAATTGTGATGATCCAAAATGAAAATGACACTAGCTTTGATATATGAGGCTAGGCCTAGCCTTTTGTCCACATAACATAACATAACTTTAATTTGAAGTGGGGCGACCCCTCATTTGTCCTTTACAATTTGCTAAAATGTAAAAATACATCATAAAAGGCCACACGTGGTGACGTTAAGCCTTCCTAGGCTAAGTGAAGGCCTCCAAAGGCCACGTGGCATCATCTGGAAGTGGAGCAATGGAAAAGATGTGTCTCTGTCATGGTCATGCCAAATCATCACCAATACCCCAAGTGTCCATCAAACCCTATTGCCATCAAACCCTAGAAGATGATGTCATGATCAATGGAGGGTGATGTCAAGGGTTTAGGGAACTGTGTCTAGGCTAGAGGGAGCTGCATCTTGTCTCTGCATGGTGTTTGGTTGTCTGCTGTTGCAACGTCCTTGATCTAGTGAATAATAAGCCCTAGGGTACTCTGCCTAGCCTGTGGGCTTTCAGCCCATCTGTGTGCCATCATCATCAAATCTGTTCAAACCAAACCCATTTGTCCATCGTCCAAGGTTCCAAGAATGTGAGAGTTCATGTCTGAAGATGGCGAGTCTGAAATATTCTAAGTTGTAAAAGTGAGGAAAAACCTTCAAATTCTGGTGTTGGACTTCCGTCAAACACTTTGCATGCTTCTGGATTTATGGCTGTAGGTGAAATTTTGATCGGACAACGATATGTACCTTGGTTTTATTTGCTGTTTATTGGTTTTATAGACCCTTATAGCTCCCCAATGAAGTGCCAATAGTTGTATTTTACTATTGAACAAAACCCATAAAAACAATGAGCAAACATTCACATCTTAATGGACACAAATTGCCAAACTTGACTGCATTTTATTGAATAATAATGCTGAGATATGGATAGTCCAAAATGAGGTGGAAATACCTCTTACAATGAATGGAATGACTGCTGTAGGGAACTTGGAATCATCAACACACCCGCAGCCATGAGAAAGCATTCCAAACTGCCCACACGCATTGGCCAAATGGGGGCGATTCATGCCATTACTGTTCAGCCATCTGAGGGAGCGATTTGACAGCCACAATTCGGTGACAATCCTTTCAATACACAGTAGACAGCTATCCAAAGGGGGTCGCCCAGCAGCAACAACCTCCCCTTTCTTCTTCCACGCCACCCAAGAATAACACGCAGCCTCCACTCGTTCTTTACTTCCACACAGCAATAAGAGGGAATACGCCCAGCGCTAAGGGAAATGGAATACAGCCAGCAAGACAAGGATGATAGCCAGCCAAGGACACGCCCAAAACCTCACCAGCAATGATCTCCACGCCTAGGAGAGGCTCGACTCAATCTCTAGTGGTCAACATGCAACAAAATGGTGGTTGCGCCCAGCTCAAGGAGACAATCAAACCCTCAACTCGTACCAATAGAAAAATGTCCCTTCTTTCCACTTCTGCAAACCAAACGCCTTCTTCAGTGAAGTGCTTCAATCACGATGCCAATTACCTGCAAATGAGAACCCTGAATGGCTTCTCCAATTCCTCGGCTTGGGCAGATAGTTTCACTGCCGAATCCGAGATTCCACGGCTAGGGCAGATAGTTTCATTGTCGAATCTGAGGTGTCGAATGGGTTTCTAGCTGAAACCCTCGTTTGCTCACCGAGCTCTTCTCCCAAACTCAATTTTTAAAATGAATAGTCGATAATACCTTTTTCCCCTTCAATCGTCCTTTTATTCATTCACTTGTCCTTTTCTTCATTAAAATATTCATTTAATTATTAATTGGAGAGAAATACCCTCAAAGAGGGGTTTAATAATAATAAATTCACTTTTCCTAAGTTTTCACTTTATAATTCGAAAGTGACTTTACCAGTGTTGTTTCCCTAGCTCATTCGTCTAATGGTTTATGGGAAACTGTATAAACCATCACGGTATCCCGACTGCCTAGGAAAAACGGGACATTACAGGAGTCACTGGATGACCCACTGCTCTGCATCACACGTGCCAAAGTCCTTCAATAAAGGCACAATGTCCTGGGTGAAAACCAAGGACATTCATTAAAGAACCATGTCAGGGCCATCCAAAACAAAATAGAATATAAGACAAGGTAAACTAATGTTCATAAGAAATATTAGTCCTTAAATCATGCAAAGTAAGTTGTCACTTAAGATATAAACCATGTAAACAATTCACCCCAGTATCCCCTTCAAGCGTCACACCATCCTAGGACCTCATGTGAGTTAGCAAGTTTGAATATGGGAAGGCCTTCATCTAACCCTATTAGGCGTGCCAACCAAGACGAGAAATAAAAGAACCAGGTAGAGGGATAAGTGCCGAGGGAAGCAGGAAAGAAAGAAACCCTTCAAGAGTAAGTGTGATGATGATATGAGTTAGGGCTTACTTCATGGCTTATGGTGTCATTGAATCCATTTCTATGAACACCTTTGTAGAGGGAGCGCTTGTTGCTTGAGATACCCTTTCCTCGGTACTTTTTGCATTTCGAACCCCTCAATTGCCTTTTGATACCCATTTATCATTTGCAAGTCCCCTTTACAGGTTTCAAGCTTTATTCCTTCATTTTCTTACTGGGCTATGGTCCTTTTTAACTGTGCATTCATTCGCATCTGAACAGGGGCGATTACCATTAGAGGGGGTAGAGCTCAAGCTGGCTTATGGATTATGAGGTTAATGAATATAATATAAAATCTTGCTTCGCTTTGCAATCTGCTATGGGTATATTGAGTTGAATGTATATCTGTTTTAATGGTGAATGCTTGTTACTTTGTATCTGAATATGAATGAATGAATGAATGTATGTAAGCCCAAGAGTTTTCCTTGTATGCACAATCCCCTCGCATCCAACACAAGACTAAATGGTCTCTGTGAGTCCCATGGCGTCTGAGGTGAGACCTTCTTCGGTCCTCTACTAAAGATCGAATATGCCGACACATTGGGGTTTTGTTGGTCAAATCTTGACGAGCCCTGGGTCTTCAACCCCCCAGCGATAAGAGAGACATGCACCAACAAATGGTTCCGTTGTCGAGACTTGAAGGTTTTGTATTGCATGATGAAGGGAAAGAATGAGGTGGAATCCATCTTGGGAGGAAATACAAGACTAGTTATATGAGAAAGAAGACAAGTTTGCATGATGAGAGACCAAGAATTGGATAACCAACGTTGAACGCTGGAAACAAAAGTATATCTACAGAGATTTGCATGAAGTTTTCTTTGCTGAGTTTCCTTGTTTATTGTATGAATGGCCAAAGAGGCAGACAACTATTAATATTGCTATGAGAGTCCAAGAACCACTGGTATAGGACCAGACTATAGTCAATAGATTGCTAAGTTACCAGACATGTCCAAAACCCTTGCATGTCACATATCCTACGTGTTGAACATGTGTTTGTCAGGTGTCCTGTTCACAGGACACGTTCCAAACACGTGTCCGACATGTGTTCTCAACGTGTCCTAAAAATAGGACACGTTTCCTACACAGAAAAGGACCCGGGCTCACGTTTTCTCATGCAAGTTGCAGTTGTGAGGTGTTTTAGTGTGCAATTGAGGGTTATTTTGCCTTACTAATGCTATTTAAAGAGGTCCCCACCCCCTCCATTTCACACACCCTAGTAATTAATGGTAATATTAAAGTGACATTCTCCTTTATCTTTCATTTTATTCCTTTTACTTAAATTTTTAACATTACTATTATTTGTTTCAGGATGTTTGAGAGTGGTTCCTGTTATTGCACAATTTGTACTTGCCCAAAGCCAAAGGCAAGTGAATACTAAATTGGCGTAACAAGAAGAATGTCCTATCACTGTCACCTTAATAAGACACCTCTTTCTATTTAGGAGTGGTACCCTAGGGGAGACGTCCCCAGTGACATGGGGGTTTGAGAAGGCTAAGGCAAAAGTATTAAGAAAGTCCCACCCCTATCACAGGTCATTCTGATCAAAAGTTCCAAGGGTTTTAAGGAGATGAAGAAAAATAATATTAAGTGTACCTGCCCAGAACAAGACAACAAGAAAAGATGCTATTTGCAAGTACCATATGATGTTAGTGCTTCATAAAACCATAGACATTTGATAAAATGAACAAGCTGATATAAAAGCTGAAGCAATATAACTATTTATAACAACAATATATATTTAGCAACAACTACACAATCTCAATAATTCTTCAAAAATGACAAGAAATGATAGCATAAACTTGACAAAATGATAGTAATTGTCAGAAGCAATGATGGCAATGTATTATGAGCTTTTGATCTTGCTTTTAAGATGAATTTGCTGCTGTTATAGATGGCTGTAGCAATCTTTTGCAACAACAACAAATTAGTTAGCAAGTTAGTCTAATCTAAAGTTAGAAATAATTAGTAAAAGTCTTAAGGTAGATGGTTTAAGAGTTTGTTTGGTCAATCAATCACTTGCAAGGTGTGAACTAGTGCCTTTTAGGGTAAATGGAGTCAAAGTTTGCAGCGACAATTCTTAAAGGGAAACAACAAATGATAATAGATGAACTAAAGGAAGGGGGAGATAATTGAGGTGTTAGTAACCTAAGGCCTCAACATCTAAAACCCTAGAAGGAAAAAATGCTAGAAAGTAGGTAACCCTAGGCCCTAGTGATTTCCTTCTTCTTCAGATCAAACTTGAAATAAAATGTGTGAAGCTTAATGAAGCAATGCTACTAGAGTGCTACAAAGGTAGGGCTCTAGTGTATTCTTTAAGGGAGATGTTCTCTAGCAAAATCAAGTAGGTGAAAAATTATAAAGAAAAGGACAATAACATGTGCTTTTCTCCTAGGGTTTCAAACTAACAATTTCATAATCTTAGAAATGAATAAGCAAATGTACCATAACCATTCAAAACAAAGAAGAATTGCAGATTTTACTTACTTCATCAAGAATAATTTAGTAACAAAACCCCAGTTGAAGACTTTCCACCATGAAAATGCCAAAATACACCAAGAATAGCCTCCTCCAAGAGTTGCGCACCACTTGATTTCAGCCAATAAGCCTTAAAAGAGGCCGAATTTCAGAGCTCACACTTGTGTGAGTGAAAGATGATGAAAAAATGAGAGTTTTAACTCTATTTATAGAATATCAATGACCTTTAATTACATTTTGGGTAAAAAAAGGTCGACATGGCCAGTTTACATCAAAAATCCAGTTTTACATAAAATTAATAATTTAAAACCCTAATTTTGTCTTTAGGGATGACGTCATGCCCTTCCTAGGGTGAAACCCCTTCATGGAACGCTAGGCCTTCAAAGTGAAATGTTAGGCCTCAAAAGTCCTCAGAAGTTGCCACACGTGCCAAACAAGCCATCCTCATGCCAAAACCCCAATTGGATGACGTCAAGGCTCCATATGATGATGTTAGGGGCCTTCAAGGGCCAACACCATGGTGGAAGGGCAAGACCCCCCTAGGTCTAGGCCCGCCAAAGTGTCTTTGGTGGAACGTCCTCCTTTTTCTCCGATGCAAGCCTCTGGTATCCCTCTTCCCCTGTCTGGGGTCACAACATCCATCTGGTGGGCTTTTAGCCCCATGGAGGTTCGAACTAATCATCTCCCCATATGTACCTGTCCGTCGGGCATGGTTCTGCAACAACAAGTACGCCCTCCATGGTCTCATAAGTCACAGGGATCATAGCAATGTCAATCACATCTAATAATCAAGTTACCCAAACATGTGCATCAAATCTCCCTTTACCCAGATAAATGCTCAAAGACGTTATGCTATTTAACAAGCCAGGTTTGGAGAGGATCTCAGGATGTCCTATTGGGCTAATCCTCCTTAGGTGTGGGGTGTTTCCCAGGTGAAGACCAATCTAGGTCATATAAATGCATGAGATGGTGTAGGGAATGTTTGGGCAAGGGGTGCAGTGATAACAGGGAAATGTAGGTCTTACCTGTGGGTACCTCTGTAGAGGGTGAGTTGCACCTTGTCATGGATGCCATTGTTTCCTAGCCCATTCAATGCCTTTTACTCTTTGTCTTATTGCTTTTTCTTTTCAAGAGAATAGATGGAGGACACTGTTGGCGTGGTGGTCAATGGTGACAGCGTTACCCACAAGCATTTCACGGAAATGAGAAGGCTGGCTCGTCATGAGACCCCTTTCTCTTGGCTATGCCACCAAGAGCCACTACCTTGGTTTGGTGACTAGATGGATGGCAGTGTCATACTGCTACATGCCCATGGATCTAATAGGTCGGCTCATGATGAGACCTCCTATCCACCAACTAGATCTTGAGTTTTATTTTATTTTACGGGTCCCCTTTTTTTGCTGAGAAGCCATTCATTTCTTTCTCGAGAATCCTTGGGCGAAGCATCTCAAGGTTTCATTTTGGCTTTTAACTTTTGCCAGCTACTTTTACCCTCTGGGCCTTTAGCCCTTTCTTCCCACAAGGCAAGGTACAACCCTTACTAGCTTGGCAAACCCAATGCTCGAACCAAGATAGGGGAAAGATGAGAGGGACAATGATGAAAAGTGGCAAGTATGGAAGGAATGGACGATGATATTTCATAGACCCACCCAGTGGCAACTCATCCCTAAGGGAACCAACTTACTAGGGTACTCTGTCATCCCCCTTGGGTATGGACAAGTTAAAGAGCATAACTTCCAAGCAAACGTCATGAAACAAAAGAGAGTTCAGTGCACATATTCAAATGCTTCGAAAATCAGAGTGACACATACCATGATACCCGGACTCATTACCTCATGTAGCAAGACCCACTGCTACTTCAGAATAAGGCCGATGGGATGGATGCTGCTGCTGCTGATAGATAGGAGGCGTTGAAGAAAAGATGGGCCCTTCAGGGCCAAGCTCAAGTCATATGGCTCTCGGTACTCCATGTTTAGGACCTGTGGGCCTCGAGACATAATCTTCTTAGTTATCCCTAGGATAGGGGATAACAGTTCCAACCTCATTGGACTTCATATGGAGAAAGTAGAATTTTAGGTCATATTCAAAATTCAACAGACTTAATGGTTTTCAGGATTTCAAGATTGGTAGGATTGCAATGTTTCCACCGTATTCTATAATGTATGAGGGTATGGAACTGATATTTAATCAAGGGCACCAAGCCCTTTATGTACCTTGATGTTGGTGACATTGATTGATGAACTCTTTTGTCACGACCCCTATAAAAATGTACCCTTCATTCAAGTATAAACTCTTTTGTTGAACTCTTCTCTTTCTCATCATGTTAAGTGACTTAGTGGTGTATGTGCACACCAACCTCTGTCTTATTTACAGGCAAAGAGAAGAGTGGTTTAAGGGAAAGACAAAGCTGTGAGATGTGTTTCTTGATGATATGGGTTTGGACAACAGTGTTTAGTTGGTGTTAAAATTAATGCAGCTGCAAGAGCCATTCTCTGGGAGGATGGCAAAGACCCTAGCTGAGATCTAGGGTCCCTAGTACACTCCTGGGGTTCTTGGTCTGGGACCAAGCAGTTAGAGCCATGACAAAAGACCCTAGTGAGTGCCCCTAGTGTATTGTTGGGGTTTTTGGTCAAGGACCAAGCAATTTGATGGTATAGATGTGTTCTAGGGCCCCTGGATGTGTTCCAGGGAATCCTTGCTCAGCGTTTGGATTGATCCTTGGTTGTGTACCTTGGTGGTTAAGATCCTAGTTGTGATCTAGGGCCCCCATATGTGTTCTGGGGTATTCTGGTCTGGGACCAGGTAGATTCTTGGTCTGAGTACCAAGCCAAGATGATGTGTGATCTTCTTCTCTCCCGGGATGGTCCATGAGACATAGGAGCAGTTAAGAAGAAGGACACGATCACATCATTGACCTTCCTCTTATGCTTGGATGATAAAAGCTTATAAGTTATATCATTAGACTCATGTGGACATTCTTCCATTAAAGAAGAACCCCCTTTGACTTTGTCTTATTACTTTTGCAACCCCTTGCTTGAGTTACGTCCTCCTTATTTGTTGTGTTGGTGTCGGTCAAATTCCTTGCTTCTTCCTAAAGAATGCTAGCTGCCTTGATTTTTGGATCCCCTCTCCTTGACTTGTTAATTTTTTCTTTGTTGACTTTTCTAATTTAACATTTAATATTTATGTTATAAAATATTAATTGTTTATTAGTTTAATTTGTTAGGGTTTAATCTAACCCTAAAGTTAGGGATAAATTGCTAACCCTAACCTACCTACCAAAAATATTAAAAGAAGAGACCTCTCCTCTCGCTAGACACACACTCATTCTTCCTTTAGCCGAGTTTGGTCTGAGGTTTTTGCGGCTCCTTGTTCAGTGTGTTGAGTGGCTGCGGCCCCCTTTAGGACAAGTCTTCCTCTCTAAGCTGCTGCTGCTAACCCCCAAGGGTCCTTTCAGCCTGCCACAGGTCTCTTCTGGTTGTTGTTTGGAGTTTCCTCTTCTTCTTGTTGCTATCGCTCCTTGCTGGTGCCGCCCTCCTCTCTTGGCTGGTGCCGCCCTCCTCATCTGTTGCTGGTGTCACCTGTGTGCTGCTACTGTCTTTACTTTGTTGCTGGTGCCACCTATGTATGCTGTCTTTTCTCTTTGCTGGTGCCACCTGTATGCTGCCTTACCTTACAACATTTAGTACCCTATCTAGGGTTTGATAGGGCAGCCTCAGAGCTGTTATTACTTCTGCCTATGTGCTGTAGCAGTTTGGTATTTTTTTTGGACATAATATATTAGGGTTGTTAGTGGCCTCTCCTTCAACCACTAGGCTAGACAGTGGTGTCCTGTTTCAACCCTTTTTACTTGATGATTGGCATGCTGATTAGTTTTCTGATTTTTACCCTAAAGTTCTTCTTGGCAAAATTGTTCAAAGGATCATGATGAGATCTACCCTGAGGGTTTGATCCATGACCCGTAAAGCTTTTTCTGAGCATACAAAAGAGGATAACAACAAGCACATCAGGTAAATCTGTTCTTTGTTTTGCTAAGGTAATATTCAGATCTATTATATGACTTCTGTTATTAGTTTTTTTACATCAGATTTTTGAAGATATTGCTGATCCAAATTACAGTAGCAAATAAAATTATTTATGTTCCTAGCTAGTCTATATTTTGCCCTTAAATTCTAACAGTTGGCATTAGCCAACTTGGATCTTAATGAACCAGTGCTAGAGTCGGTCACTTTTGATAATGGTGATCCTCTTGAGGGGTCATCCTCCACATCAACAGATGCATAGATTGCATTGGATATGGAGGAGGATGGAGGAGAGAGTAGTGGTAGTGATGCCGATCTTGATGATTATGACATGGAGGACTATTGACAATCACAACTCGTTTGTTATGAGATTCTTCCATCTACGGTTCTAGTATCTACCCTATGGCTATTTTGTATTTTCCATTGGCATTCCCACCTATAGTATCAGACTTAAGTAACTCTAACTCAGTATCTATCTACATTGTAATACATTTTGATTTTGATGACTTAATGAGATTGAGAATGCTGCAGCTTATGGTTCTAATTTCTTGTGTGTTCAATGTTTTTCATTTGATCATCATTGATGTTACAATGTATTATGTTACATGTTTTGTATCATGTAAATCTTCTAGTTTCTAACAAAATATGAATCTTTGTCTATATTTCATTTTCGTATGTGTAATTTTCAAAATTTTTCACATATATAATTTTTTATAAGCGTGTCCTCCATGTCCTGTTTCCAGGGTCACCATGTCATGTGTTGGACATTCGTATATCCATGTCCTTCATGTTTCGTGTCATTGTGTCAGGTGAATTAGATATGCTGAAATGTGTGGATAATACATGGGGTGGAGCAATCGACTTTTGGTTCAACCGAGTGAAGAAAGGATACATTGTTGAGTTCGGCGTTGAATATAGTGATTCTTTTAGTGAGGTTGAAAGAAAATTTGTTGAAGGCCCTCGAAAGAGATTGTTGGAAGAAATTCCCTTGTGGATCAAGATGTTGTTTGTAGAAAAGGCACTGATGTGCATGGAGCCCAATTGGATGGCTGAGTAGATCCCCTTGTGCAGACAGGGGGGAAGGAAAGATGGAGGAAAATGAGAAAGAAAATGGATCTAGTGGAGAGGATCTAGAAGATGATGAGATGAGGTGAGGAGAGAATGGATCCATAAGAGCAAAGGAGAGAAAGAGTCGAGTGATACGCAAGAAGAGTTGAGCTAAGGAGCAAAGACATACAAAGGAGCGGAAAGAAGATAGCAAGGGGTGAAGGACGGGGGGTCATACCCAAAATGAAGAGGAAGGAGACCGCACCAGAAGGATGTGTGGGAGAGAGTGCTGCGCCAGAGAGGAGCACAAAAGGAGATAGGCTGTCGAAGTGACATGACATTAGGAGTTGGGTATCAAGTGAGGAGTAGTGGTAGTAGGGTCGGAGAAGACGAAGTCAAATCCCCTTGGCTGTTGAGAGATGTAGAGACTTCAGAGGAAGACGAGGAGCAAAATAGTGGCGTCGATGTTAGAAGATGGCAATGGACTCCTTTGAGAAGGGGAAGAGGCTTTAACTATTGTGAGTGGGCTTGTGTCGCTATAGGTAGGAAGCTCTTTGGGATCCCCCACCGGAGATGATGAGAGAAGATGGAGGAACCCCCTTTTTGAACCACCCCCTTGTGCATTTGTAATCAAGAAGAAAGAATGGAAGAAAGTGCGGAGATAGGAGTAGAAGAAAGAGGAGAAGAGATGAGTGAAGAAGAGGTCAAAGTCAACAATACTTCGCAAGGAAGAGTTTCGGTATCAATATCAGTATCACCAACAACTAGTAGTTAGTCAAAAGGACACAACATTAGGTTGACAATGGCGAATCAAGACACAATCTGAGACTACAACTACTCGTGTTCTATGGGACGGGTAAAGACGATGCAAAGCAACATTGGTTTACATGTGAAGTGATATGGTCCGTGAAGAGAATCACGGAGGAAGTGTCGAAGATAGCACAACTGGAGATGACCTTCAAAGACAGAGCTTTGACGTGGTACATGAAGTACAAGGCGACTGCACCATTGGGACAGACTAGGTCCCTGACATAGATTAAGAGAGATCTCCTTAGGGAGTTTCAGAAGCCTAAGTCAGAATCACAGTGTATCACTGAGATCAAAGAGATCAAGCAACAAGTTGGAGAAACTGTATGGGATTATGACCAATGGTTCAAGATATTGTTGGATAGGTTTGACGTTTCAGATCCAAGATGACCAACATTGAGAGTGGTTCATTACAGGACTCGTATCCCATATTCGAGTCTGGCTCACCCAACAGAAGGTGACGACTTAGGCAGAGGTTGTAGAGATTGTGATGCGCCTAGAAGCTACACAAGGAGGTGGTGTTGAGACATTAGCAGGGCTGGTGCAGGTGCAGTCCTAGCTTGCAAATCTTATAATGCAGTTCCAAGATATGGCTAAGGCCAAAGTGGTGCGTGAGTGTGGTGTAGTATGTGTCGCATGGAAGGCCACCATAGGAATGAATGTCCTAAGCTGGGAAGCTACATGGCAACGGGTGTGTTGAATCCATTTCTGACTGGACCTTAGATCGAGTGGTGTGAGATTTGCATATAGTGGGGACATATACCTCCTTGATGCCCAACACTACAGAAGTATCGAAAGACTACGCATACTTCGTTTTGTGAGTTTTGCAAATCCATCGACCATGATGTGAACAACTGTCAGTTGCTTCAGTTGATGCAAGAACACACTGCAAATGCCTTCCGGGTCCAGGAAGAACAAAAAGGTGGCGACTGCAGAGGCGTAGCTAGAGGAGGATAACAAGGTGGTCTGAGAGGAGGATATGGACGAGGAAAAGGATGAGGATATGGTGGCGGTGGAGGAAGACCACCCACTTGTTTTAGTTGTGACGAAGTGGGCCACGTATTGCAATTTTGTACCAAACTACGCTCTTTCTGTGGGTGTTGTTACAGTATCAAGCATGCCATTGAAGATTGCTCAGACTTGTTGGCCAAGTGGGAAGAGAAGAAGGAACACTACAATATGGTGATTGTAGAGCTGCGGGAAAATCGAAATCTAGAAGAAGCTAATGTGTGGGTGGTAACCCGAGGAGGAATTCGAACGAGAATAGACTTAGAGCGTGGAGAAAGCTCGGGTTAGAGCATAGAAGGGAAGATTGGAAAAGCGGCGCAGACACCTCCTAAGTTTGACGTTGCGCAACAAAAGCAATTTTTGCACAACGCGCAAAGGGATCTAGAAGAGGATAGAGTGTGTGAGAAGTTACAACACACAATGCAGAAGTCACTAGAGGAATCCAGGGTGCACGAAAAGGTACACTGCGCCACACAAAGATCATTAGAGGCATGTGCCCATGAAGAGTTGCATTGCACAACACATAAATCATTAGAGGAAGCTCGTGTGTGCGAAGAGATACAACGTGCGACACAGAGGTTGTTGGAGGAAGCTCGCAGACGGGAAGAGCTGTAGTGGGTTGAACAAAAGACAATTGAGGAGTGGGTGCGCGGAGAGCTGTGACGCACGACACGAGAGGAACCACAACACGACATTTGTCTTGAAGAGCAGACAAAGGATCAAGTAAGTAACTTTTTGCACTGTTGTTTGAAAATGCTCAGTGATCTTGATGCTGCAAAGAAGTTGACACACATGTTGACAAGATATATGGGGGAAGAAGAGACAATGGTAGCTATATCTGCCCCGCTACCAGAAAGAGCTCTGTGCCAGGTGACCAAACATAAGCGCACAGGAAGAGAGTTCAAGATGACAACTGAACTCAGAAGCTATGAAATCGATGGTGTCATGTTAAGATCTGGGATCCGACGTGAACATCTTGTTGAAGAAATCTTGGGAGTTGATGGGCAAGCCAAGTTTAGTGTG
Source organism: Picea engelmannii (assembly GCA_009831015.1). Lineage (NCBI taxonomy): Eukaryota > Viridiplantae > Streptophyta > Pinopsida > Pinales > Pinaceae > Picea > Picea engelmannii. Next base: position 115,073 of record ML801526.1, on the reverse strand, counting down.
GTCCCCCATTCAACTCAGGCTGGTGAATCGATGCTAATTCTATCCCATAGGTCGATTGGAGTAAGAAGTGAATATTGAAGGGGTGAAGACTAAAGTAGACTTTGAGGTGATTAAGATCATGGATGACTCAGATCCCTACCCTGCATTACTTTGCATAGACTAGGTATTTGACAATGATGCAGTGTTGAACCTGAAGAAATGTCCTTTGAGATAGATACCTTGCGCGTTATTGCGCCATTAGATCCAAATGAAGGTGACATATACAATGAGCTCGTGAATGAGGATGCATGAAGCTCTATTATTGAAAACATCTATCAGATTACAGGGTGCAGGGAGGATTATATCAATCCCACAATAGATGGTGAGCTGAGCTGGAGAAGCGTGCGCTCATATGACATAGATTCAAAGGATGCTCTGGAGAGATGGCAACAAAAGATATATGAAGTTTCCATTAGGAGGTGTGCACGGATCACAAAGGTAGTGCGATGGATTGGGTCAGAGTTATGTGATGCACCACGATTTGATGGTATCGGTCCAGTTGACACGTTCTTAGCATAGATGAAGGAAGAGGTCCCAGAGAACCGAAGGGTACATGCCATGGATGCAGTGGTTCAAGAAAATCCTGCACATTGGTAGGCGACACACCTCATAAATCTATAGGAGTGGATGCCACACTGCAGAAATATATAGGAGTGGACGCAGGTGGTTGAGTTTATAAAGGTTAGGTTCCAACCCACAATTGACTTTGAATTGGTAAATAGATATAAGGGTACTGAAGATCCTTAGGAGCATATTTTCTTTTGTGAGAGGCGCTGGACAACCAAGCAAATTCTTAGCACCCAATGGGTCCATCGCTTTGTCCATACAATGGATATGGTCCCTAGAAGCTGGTACATCCAGGAGGAACATTGAACATCTGGCTTACTTTGCCAGTCGCAAGTTGTTCGACTCAGAGAAGAATTTCACCACAACGGAGCAGGAGGGCTTGGCTATGGTATATTCCCTGCAAAAGTTTCGACACTATTTATTAGGCACCCCGTTCAAGTTCTTTATTGACCATTCAACACTCAAGTATTTGGTCAACAAGCTAGTGTTGGGGGGGAGAATTTGTCGATGGCTGTTGCTCTTCCAGGAGTTTGAGTTTGAAGTAGTTGTGAAACCAGGCAAACATAATGTAGGGCTGAACCACCTTTCAAGGATAGAGTCCGAGGAAGTAGGTTGCAACTCAGATATTGAACTTTCTGATGCACAACTCTTTCGAGTCAAGGTCGTCCCAAATCACCTTGTCGAGATTGCAAAATACCTCATAACAGGTCAAGCATCGGTCGATTATACATAGATACAATGTTGCCAACTGGTAACTTGTTGTGTCGATTATCAGTTGATTGCCTGACACCTGTACAAGCTTGGAGCTGACGAAATTCTACGCAGATGCATCTTAGATCATGAACATGCCATAATCTTATATGAGGCTCATGAAAGCATTGAAGGGGGACACAACGTTGGTAAAGCACTGACACATAAGGTGTTCAGAGCATGCTTATGGTGGCCGTTAGTATTTGTAGATGCCAAGGACTATTGCAAACAATACGACGTTTGCCAGTGCATCAGGAAACCTTGTCGATGAGACGAACTGCCCCTATTCTCGATCACAACATTGGAATCGTTTGACAAGTGGGTTATTGGCTTTGTGGGGCCAATTAGTCCCTCGGTGTGCCGGATTGGTGTGCGCTATATTATTACTACGACAGAGTATTTGACGCGCTCGTCATAAGCTGCATTGGTCAAAGATTGCACTGTAGAAATGACCCCGCACTTTATATTTGAGAATGTGATTACAAGGTTTGGCTCCCCAAAAGTGTTAATGAGTGATCAAGGAGCGCACTTCCTGAACGACACTATTCGTGCACTCACTAAAGAGTTTATGATTCATCACCATAAGAACACCCCGTATCACCCACAAGCTAATGGTACAGTTGAAGCATTCAATAAGATTTTAGAGCATGCCCTAACCAAGGTTTGTAATGTGCAGTGTGATGACTGTGATCAGGGTATTCCAGTAGTACTATGGGCATATAAAACAACATGTAAGCGGTTGAATAAGCATGCTCCATTCAGGTTGGTCTATGGCAAGGAAGTCGTCATGCCATTAGAGTTTGTTGGTCCAAGTTTGCGGATTGCCATCGCCACTCAGATGTCTGATGAACAGTCACATCAATAGTTGTTGGATGACCTTATGGAACTGGAAGAGGATTCTCTCATGGTGGGATACAACCAAGTGGTTGAAAAATAGAGACAAAAAAAATGGCATGACCGTAACATTAGGCACAAAAGCTTACAACCATGTTTCATGGCCAAACTGATTTTGATGCTTTAATTTGCAGCTGTCATAACTTCTTCATTGCTGATATATATTTCCTTACTGCTGCAATTTTGGGACATCTAATGAGGTGATAGTGATAGGTGTTCCCAGTTGTGTCTTACATTTGTTGCTTGGGTTGGGCTTTGCCCAAACTCCAGACGGATCACCTCTCAACCCCAACGGAGCAGTCAGAGATATATTCAGAGTTTCTTTCCTTCAACCTCGGATGGTAGGAGAACTGAGCTTCCTAGAGATCCATTTCAATATTCCACTTGACAATTGGTAGGGAGTGAGCCATCCATCCTACAGTTAGATCTTGTCAATCAGATTGTGTGGAGCATAAGCAGAACTGACTGAGTCCCTATGAAATACTCCTAATTGGGATTGTCATCCAACAACATTTGGCAAATGCGTATTGCCCATTGTCCATTTTGGATGAGGCAAGTGAAGGAACCACTCCACATTGTGCCCCTCCTTTTCCTTCCTCAAGCAAGTTATCGAGGAATGCATTACAACAACTATCATTAGAGATTGAAGTCAAAGTTTTTGACTTTGTTTTCCTGTAAGAAGAGGACATGTGTTCTAATTACAAATGGCATTACAGACAAAGGAGCTATGACCATTACCTGAAGCCTCCCTAACATTCCATGACACAAAGTTAACATTCATGGACACTCTTCATCGAGTCCTTGCTCAAGGGTTGCAAAATTATTGCTTATTTTAATGAAAGGGCCCTGTGCAAAAGCAACAGACGGATTTGGACTAGTCAAAGAAGAAATTTCTTGAACCACAGGAGCTTTCCCTTTATCTACTGGATTAGGTCTTGGCCTCTTCATGGCCAAATTTCTTGTATTTTCCCCCCTTTTTCTGCCACTTTCTACTTCCATTTCCTACTGTTATTAAGTTTATTTTGTATTTGCACCCAAGCTTTTTCTGTTGGGTGAGCACTGTCTTCCCCTCTTGCTTGTGAGGCTTTTACTGGGAGTCCTACCTTGCCTTTTATTTTTTCTACCTTGAGGCTTGGTCCAATGCCCCTCACCTTATTGTTCCTCGTTTGCTTCATGAATAGCTACTTGTTTATCACCACTCTTGCCTTCTTGACTGTTTTGGTTCCTATTTGGCTTCCCGTCACCTTTTCATAAAGGGTAATCTTCAATCAAATGATTTGGCAGAAAAATCTAAATGCAAAAAAGCCATGAGGAAAATCAAGGTAGAGTATCTTTTGAAGATGTATGTGCCCAGACAACTGGATTTTAATTTGTGATGGGGGGGGGGTTGTTCAGAGGAGCACTTTTACGCATGCTCCTGCATTTGGTCGTATGGATTTGGCTTCACATTTTTCTCCGACTAACATGTGACTAAATAGCTTTAAGGATGTGTTTTGAAAGATACTACTCTATTATTCGAGTTTTTCTTTATTATTAATGTAGTTA
>ML801526.1:26678-68358 GCA_009831015.1 Picea engelmannii | reverse complement strand
TTATAACCCCTAGGGAGAAACGCACAGCCCGCAAGCACGCCCTCCGAGTAAATCGGGGTGAGAATCGACCTTGAGACCTCATTTTACATAGTTCCTTCCATTTACACGGCACTTGCCAATCGGTCTACACCCCTGCGGGCCAACCCGAATAATGTATTTTACTCAAACAACCCACTTTTAATTTAACGTCACTTAGGTATCTTGAAGCCAATTTAGGTTAAAACACTAGACTTGAGCAAAAGGTTCCATTTCTTGAGAGTGCATTGTTCTCAACGACAAATGATCCAATCATTTGCGTTTCCCTTGACCTTTGACTAATGTTAGTGCCGATTTTAAGAACACATAACTTGATATCACTTTGATAACATGCATTTCCCATTAATATTCACAAAAATCACAAGTGCCTCTAAGAACTTTTGGGATGCTCTTGTCTTATGAGCCTAGATAGTGTGGGTCTTGAAACTAGGTGATGAACAGATAAACATCATCGATCATTAATAACCACGTGCATCCTAATTTGTTAAATATAACATTATAACATAAATAATGTGCAACAAAACATCATCATAATCATAAAATGAATCTAAGCATAACATCAAATGTACTAAGGGTAGTATAACATAAATCTAAGCATCAAGTGAAAGTCTAATCAAGCGAAGTGTCACAATCCCAAAGGGTGTGGTGCAGTCCCAATTGTTGTGCCCAGTAGGGGTGTTACAAGAGTGTTCTCGAGATAAAGGCACCATATATGCTATTGAGATTATATTCCTTTGTGTGTTTGATATATGATTGAGGTATACACAAATATGGGTAAATGCAAATAACTTATCTTTTGGTGTTGTAGTATTTTACTACCATTTCTTCATTAAGGGTGTTGTAGTACAAGTTAGCATTAGGAATCGATTAGATACAAACCATCTAAGTTGCATGGAGATTTTATGTATCAATTAGAAAAGAAGTCACATCACATTGGGACATGGGACATGTAGGACATGTGGATACGAGTATTTGACGTAGGACACATCGGTCCCTGAAGCTAGACATGGGGGACACGCTTATATATATATATATATATATTAAAAAATACAAACTATGAAATATAGACATACATATCCATTTTTTTTTAGAATTAGAACATTTACAAAATATTGATACAACTAGTTACTTCATCAATGCTAATTCAAATAAATGATCATACACCCAAGAAATTAGAATATTGAAACACAAAATAAAAGTTTAGAAGTTAGAACCATAAACTGTAGTTTTCTCGTTGAGTCATTTGAAGTCACAAAAATCAAAATGCATTATAGAGATACTAAAGCATTGATACTATAGGTGGGAATGCCAATGGCAAATACAAAATAGGGTAGATACTGCCAATTTTTGAGCATTTAATGCATTCAATCTTAGATCTGAAAATTACTTCCAAGTGACCTCAAACAATAAACTAGGGTTGTTATCAATGAATAATTTTACACTGAAATTATGATAGAAAATAATAGCAGAAGCACAAAGATCAGAGAAAAATCATCTATGCACAAGAAACATAAATTTTACTCAAAAGTAATTTTTTAGATTGAGGATCCTGAGGACAAAAACTGTACTCTCAGCAAAATCACAAACTCAACAAAATTATGGAAAATCTCCAACTTACAAATATGCATAAACCCTAGCTGGCGTCACTTGTACTGTTGCATGTGCTAGCCCCTCCTCACATGTGCGGTCTATAGTCTGACATGCAATTAGTGCGTTGCATGACCCACATGTGTGGCTGCACGATTGATCTGCGGTTGTACGGTCCGCACGTGCTGTACGACCTACAATAAATTCGTCGTATGATCCGCATGCGCGACTGTCCTGCTACTGTACGATCCGCACGTGTGGTACGACCTGCTGTATGGGTTGTACAGATCCACACGTGTGACCTCTCCTCTTTCTCACATGTGTGACTTCTCCTTGGATGAAAAGATGAAAAAGAAAGACCAAAAAACCTAGACCAAATTTTCCCAAGTGAATATCCTCCTTGCTGAAATTAGTCTCCTCAATCTCCTTTGGCAAGAGTGCTCACTCACTCATGCCAAACTCATGATGACAAAATGAGATGTGTGTGCCTCCTCACATTGCCTCTCCTTTTATAGGAGTCTAAAAGTGAGTTTAGAAGCCCCTAACTAAACTCAACATTAAATTAGAATTGTTTATTCCTTCAAGTGGGTGCAATCCCCCAACAACAACAATTCCAAGCCCCAACTCCATATAAGAGGGGTTTTCACAAAATAAAAGTGCAATGTGAGTGCCAACAAAGATTCCCACATGTTGGACACCATGGCCAATGTGAGAATACCTCCCCGATACTACAAAAACATAAACACTCCCTCTTAGTGAGGGAGGTATTGTCCACCACTCCTAGCTTGTCTTTAACGTAGACAAACTTCCCCTTCACTAGGGTTTTGGTGAGAATATCTGCAATCTGTTCTTCTGTGGAAATGTATTGGAGCTTCACAACTCCCTTCTGCACCCTGTCTTTGATGAAGTGGTATTTGATCTCAATGTGTTTTGACTTGTTATGAAACATTGGATTCTTCGAGAGTTTAAAACAACTTTGATTGTCGCAGTAAATCATCATAGGATCCAACACTTGACCAAATAACCCTACAAGAAGCTTGCGAAGCCAAATAACCTTACAACTCGCCAAACTAGCTGCCATATACTCTGCCTCTACTGAACTAAAAGTCTGTTTCCTGTTGAATCAAGAAACCACTACTGATCCCATGCTGAAGCAACTGCCAAAAGTGCTCTTCTTGTCCGCTGCACTACCTGCCTAATCTGTGTTTGAATATCCATGCATCCTCGCTCCATCACCCTCGACATATCTTAGACCAAATCCAATTGTACCCCGAAGGTACATGAGCACATGCTTTGTTGCTACCCAATGCACTTGCCTCGACTCAACCATGAACTGGCTCAAGGTGTTGACAGCAAAGCAAATATCTGACTTGGTGTTGACCAGATACATCAACGAACCAATCAACTACTTGTACATCGTGGGATCCACCAAATTTGAATTCAAAGCTTCTAGCTTCTTCAGATTGGTGATCATAGGTGTAGTCATGGACTTACAATCCATCATCTCGAACCTCCTTAGTATCTCAACTGCATACTTCCCCTGTCCAAGGAAGATCTCGCCCGACTGCTGCCACACCTCCAATCCTAACAAGTAATGCATCAATCCAATATCCTTCATCTCGAACTTCGAAGCCAAATCCCTCTTGCAACTGGCAATGAGGTTCTCTGTTCCCGTGAGGAACAAATCATCAACATTCAACACCAATATAAGAGGATCCTCGCCAACCTGTATAAGATATAGGTTGGGATCCGCTTCATTTTTGGTGAAGCCCATGCTTTGCAAATACCAGTCGATCCTTGAGTACTATGCCTTGGGTGCCTGCTTGAGTTCGTACAAAGCTTTCGTCAACCTGGAAACATGGGACTCCCTCCCATGTACTAGTCCCATGTACCTCAAAGCCCTGAGGTTGCTCTATGTACACCTCCTCCTCAATCACACCTTTGAGGAATGTTGTCTTCACATCCATCTAATGTATCCTCCACCCCATTACCGAAGCAAAAGAAATAACAACCCTAATAAATGTATACTTGGCGTCTAGAGCAAAAGTCTCCTCATAGTCCACTCCTTTTTGGGAGAACCCTCTTGCCATGTACCTTGCCTTGTACTTCTTGATGCTACCATGCTTGATTTTATAGATCCACTTGGAAGTCACCACAAACTTCCCCTTTGGTCTCAGAACTATGTCCCACACATCATTCTTTATGATGAACTGATACTCCTCCATCATGGCATCCTTCCAAACCTGCTGGCCTGTTGCCTCCTCAAAACTAGAAGGCTCAAAATCAATGATGTTACTCATAAGCGCCACATAGTTCGAAAACCTCTGCGGAGGCCTGCTCTTCGTGAAAGTACCCTTGGGTGCCGCATGCGTCTCCGCATCTCTCAAAGTATCCTGAAGCCATCTAGGCCTCGTGTCCTCGTCACTAGGAGGGTCCACTGGATCCACTGACTCCTTTGACTCCTCATGGTTTGAAGGCTAAACCCATGTACTGGATGGACCTGTACTCCTCAACCTTCGGAGCCTCTTGCTCCTCACCATCTGTCTTTGTTGTGGTCTCTCGGGACCTCCTGAAAGCCAACTCCTCCTCTAACTTGACATCCCAACTAGCATCAATTTGTTGTTGTCTTGGAATGTAGATCCGATAGGTTTTTGAAGTCTCGTTGTATCACACAAACATGCCCTTCCTCTCGGAAGGTTCTAACTTCTTCGTCTTCTCCTTAGGAACATGGATATAAACTGGACAATCAAAGATCCTCAAATGCCCTATCTCTGGTCTCACTCCTGTGAATGCCTCCTCAGGAGTCTTGTCCTCCAAGATCCTATGATGACTCATATTCTGAACATAGACTGTTGTGTTACACGCCTCTGCCCAAAGCAACATAGGTAGATCTTGGTCATGCAACATTGCCCTGGAAGCCTCAACTATGGTCCGATTCTTCCTCTCCGCAACCTTATTTTGCTGTGGGTTGTAGGAGATTGTCAACTCCCTCTTGATCCTTGCCTCCTTGCAGAAATCCTTGAAGTCATTGGAGGTATACTCGCCCCTATTATCTAACCTCAAGACCTTGATCTTCTTCCCTGTCTGATTCTCCACTTGAGCCCTACACTCCCTGAATCGATTGAAGACTTCATCCTTTGTCTTCATGAAGAAGATCTATGTCGTCCTGGAATAATCATCAATGAAGGTCACGTAGTATAAGTAACCACTCGAAGATGGAGCTGACATCGGTCCACACACATCTGAAAGTACTAGATCCAAGATCCCCTTGGACCTACTATCACTGCTTGGAAAAGCGACCTTGTCATTCTCGCCAAGTGCACAAACCCCTGCATACACCTTGGTGCTTTGCTCCAAACTCTAGAAGACCTATAACCATCCTCCTCAACATTGGCAAAGCCTTGTAATGCAAGCGTCCCAATCTCCTATGCCAAAGCTTGCATAGACTATCACTATCATGTACCAAGGGTTGGGTTGGCTATCCTGTCAACCTGTAAAGACCACCATCACGAACACCAATGACTCTTGTTGAGTCAATGCTTGATCCTCTCGGCCATGCAAGAACCTGTCCACCTGAGAATGCCATTGCATACCCCCTGTCGTGCATAGTTGAGATAGAAAGTAGGTTCTTCTTCAACCCTGGCACATACAAGGCATCACTCATCCTAAGAGGCTTCCCGAACTCCAACTGAAACGAAGTTGTCCCAACTTCCTTGATTGCATACTTGGCATTATCACTGAGCTCCATCCGCAGCCCTGAGTTCTCTGACAAACTGGTGAGTGACTTTTGTGATCTCGTCATTTGATGAGAAGCTCCACTATTCACCAACCAAGTCCCATTATCAAAAACTGTATCAGAAAGGGAGGAGACCAATAAGAACTCCCTCTAAAGCCTGTCTGCAACCTCATCCACCTTTACTGATGATGCTTGCTGCTTCCCTTTCTTCTGCTATGGATATTGTCAAGCATAGTGGCCTTGCTTATGGCAAGCAAAGCACTTGACCTTTCTAAGGTCCTTCTTCTTCCATTGCTTTGGAGATCCCTCTCTCCCTGTGGAACCTTTTCCTTTGCCTTTCCTAACATGAGCAACTAGGGCCTGGTTGTAATGTCCCTTTCCAAATAGGAGCTCCAGAGAGGAGGCTTAATGGTCTAAACCGCCCCGTTAGACTATAGCCAGGGCCAGAAAGGGGTAAACAGGGTTACTAGAGGTCACTCCAGTCAAAGGTGTTATGTTCGGAAAGTGACATTGAGCTAAAAATGGTTAAAAGCGCTTTTAAGCCAATTTGAGCTAAAAATAGAATAGATGAGCTAAAATTAGAAGTCAACAACAAATTAGGGTTTCAACAATGAATTAGGGTTTCAGGCAACTATAAGAGAAGGGCCAACGACCTAATTCATCATTATGTAGATTTTGACTTGTCATTGAGGAAAGAGGCGCATCTCAGGAGAGATAATTCAGTGGATTCCAGGAGGAAGACACCAGTTGGTTGATTTCGGTGTTGAGAGATGCACCCTAGTCATCGGGAAGATCATCCAGGTCTTCCATCATTCTTCAACAACAGTTACACAGGTTCCAGTAGCAAGGGTGCACTTATTCAGGGTGAGGGCGCAACTTCTGAGGGGGTTTGTTGGATAGACTTGTCCCATCTAGGGAGAGTTCAAAGATTCCTCTCTGACCTAGTTGAGAGGAAGGCAAGGCACATCTTTTGCCTGGTTCCTCGTCAGATTCCGACGAAGGAATCATCCGGGGTGCATTTTCCAGACTTGAGAGTGCGACACTTTGGGCGAACACATTCGGGGTTCCCAAGCGATCATCACATCAGATCCAGTGAAACCCTTTCGACCCATTTCACAGTAGGCCAAGGTGATCATTTCAAGACACATCTCAGCCGATTCCGACGGTGGAATCACTAGGGCGTAGTTTTCCAGTGAGAGGGGCGCATTTCCCCCAAGGGGATCCATCCGAGGTCCAGACACACCAGCAGAGGGGTCGGTTAGTCACTAGGACTGAGAGCTAGAGCAGGGCGCACCATTTGGGCCAGTTTCCAGGCCATTCCGAGAGGTTTAGCCACCAGGGCAAACTTTCCAGACTTTCAACGGTTACCGTGCGAGCTGCCATAGTTCCAGCTCATCCATTGATCTCGTAGTGCTCATCTATTATCGGGTATTATCATTTAGTTTGCTTATTGTATTCTGGCTAAGATCCTTTTGTCATTTGATCTAGCCGAGCGATTCATTTTTATTTAGCTGCATTCGACATTGTACTCACAAAGATATCATAATATAAGATTTGCAGTCTTTGTCTCATTTACCATCTATATAGTCATTTATATGCTGTAACAATGAATTATCTACAAAAGATACATCAGATTATCAGTGTTTCCCAGACTAGCCAAGTTAGGAACATTACACTGGTTCTCATCATCACTACCTCTTTGCTTGTTCCTGGACTCTATCCAAGCGTCCTCCTGGATGCAATCGATCCACAACATGTCAAATGGTGACAACTGCTCTCGTGCACAAATCCCTTGCACAAATGGTTCCCAAGACCCGGGAAAACCATTCAATGCCACATTCACCAACTCCGTGTCATCAATTGCCTCACCAGTGGCTACAAGATGATCACGAATTTGAGTGATCCTCATGAGGTAGCTAGCAACTGTATTTGATTTGGACATCTCAACAGTTTGGGAGCTTATGCCTCAAAATCAACTTTCGGTTTGTATTCCCGCTTTGGTACAATCCCACCAAAAGCATCATACATCTCCTTGGTTGTCTTCTCAGAAATATGAGGAATCAAGTGATCCTTCACAGAATCCAACAACACCCGCTTGGCCTTCACTTCCCTCTTCTTATGAGCTGCCAATTCCCGTGCATCATTGGGATCTGGAATCACCTTCTCAATGTACTCTTTGAGATCATTCTCTTCCAAGAGCAAAAGAATCCCAGCCTTCCAGGCCCGTAAATTTGTGGCCCCCTCCAACCTGTTCTCAACTCTAAGAGAGCCCACCATCGTGTTCAGTCTTGAACAAGAACACAAATCTGCAACAACTTGTGTCTCAAGAAGACGACTTTTTCTCTCTTGTGCCTCTGCTTTGATACCATGTCAATGTTTTAACATTTAATGCATTCAATTTCAGATTTGAAAATTGCTTTCAAGTGACCTCAAACAGTAAACTAGGGCCGTTATCATTGAGTAATTTTGCACTGAAATTATGACAGGAAATTATAGCGGAAGCACAAAGATCAGAGTGAAATTATCCATGCACAAGAGACACAAACTTTACTCAAAATAATTTTTCAGATTGAGGATCTCGAGGACAAAAACAATCTTCTCAGCAAAATTACATACTCAACAAAATTATGGAAAATATTCCAACTTACAAATCTGCAGAAACCCTAGTTGACGTCATTTGTACAACTGCTTGCGTCAGCCCTCCTCATACGTGCAGTCTGCATGTGTGGTTGTATGGTCCGCACGTGCTGTACGACCTGCAATAAATCCGTCGTAAGGTCTGCACGTGCGGCTGTCATGTTGTTGTACGGTCCACATGTGTGGTACGACCTGTTGTATGTACTGTACGACTCCACACATGCGACCTCTCCTCTTTCTCACACGTGCGACTTCCCCTTGGTTGAAAAGATGAGAAAGAAAGATCAGAAACCCTAGTCCAGATTTGCCCAAGTGAAGATCCTCCTTGCTGAAATTAGCCTCCTCAATCTCCTTTGGCAAGAGTGCTCACTCACTCATGCCAAATACGTGATGACAAAATGAGATGTGTGTGTGCCTCCTCACATTGCCTCTCCTTTTATAGGAGTCTAAAAATGAGTTAAAGGCACTAACTAAACTCAACATTAAATTAGAATTGTTTATTCCTTCAAGTGAGTTCAAAGCCCCAACAACAATAATTCCAAGCCCCAACTCCATATGAGAGGGGTTTTCACAAAATAAACATGCAATGTGAGTGCCAACAAAGATTCCCACATGCCTGACACCAAGGCCAATGTGAGAATACCTCCCCGATGCTACAAAAAATCAACAGATACTAGAACCGTAGATGGAAGAATCTCATAGTACGTCTGACATCCTCCTTCATGTCAAAATAATCAAGATCACCACCACTACCACTGCTCTCTCCTCCATCCGCCTCCTTTATATCCAATCCAAGATCTGCATTTGCTGGTGTGGATGATGGCCTTTCAAGAGGATCACCATCATCAAAAGTGACCGGCTCTAGCACTGGTTCATTAAGATCCAAGTTGGCTAATGCCATTTCAACGCTAATGTCTAGACTTCAAACCCATATCATCAAGAAATACTTCCCACATCTTTGTCTTTCCCTTCAACCTCTCCTCTCTCATCCTGTAAATAAGACTGAGGTTGGAGTGCACATACACTAGTCTCTGCTTTGGACTGCTCAAGCCTGCTCTTCTTCTCCATGTGTTGGTGTCTGACACATTGGCACATTGTCAGGGAATTCAGACACATGTTTGACACGTGTCCTGTTTTTAGGACGTGTTAAACACATGTTCTAGTATGTCTAGTGTCTGACATGCATGCCCTGGGGGGCATGTCCTATTTCCTAGATTAAATCATTGTTATTTGTTAGTGAGCAGGGATCATATAGGTATTCAGATTCTAGATCAAACATCCAAGTCTCGAGTTATTTTGCAACAGTATAATTTGTTTTGTGTTGAAAGTTAAAACTTGAATTATTAAAGAATTTGTTCCAATTATATGTAATATAATAGAATGCTGGCAGTGTAGTAAGGTGCATCTCTAATGGGTTGTACTTGTGTACATATAGGTGATGACCGCACTGGGCACTATAGAGCAGCTGATTGAAAATCAAAAGTTGGATGTTTTGCATGAAGAGAAGTATGTAAAAAGCTTGCAGGTTTCTGTTTCAAGAATTTTGTAATTTTATAGTTGCTTGATGTATTATACCTTAATAGTAAGTACTTTTAGTTATGTTGCCATATATTTATCAAATTTTTCCTACAGGAAAGAAACATGTATCGTGATAGACATTAGATAGTATTGTAAGTGTTGTTTTTACTTGTCTTACTTTGTGTGTGTGTGCGTGTGCGTGTGCGCATGCGCTTAACCTTGTGGATTATTTTTGAATGCCATTTCGCATACCTCTTCTACAAATAAGGAGTGATCCATCCAATAGGGCTTGAGAAGTGAGATTATTTTCATTTGGTGGGATTTTGCCATATTTTTCTATAAAAAAATAGTATTTAGGACTCTTGTGATGGTAATTGAAGCCAAATGGTTTCATTAATTAGAGAGAATTGTTGATCCAGGGGTGCTGAATACAGAACTTCAGTAAATGATGTCAAACAAGAGTTGGCGAGGAGAAAAATCAGTGAGATACACTACTTGAAGGATATGTTAGAGAAGGTATACTGGCTTGCAGCTTCATTGAATGCTAATGAGATAAAGGCATGAAGCTTAATTATTTACTCCTTATTTTACTGAAAAAAATTGATCTCTTTTCTCTAATGGCTGTCAGTTTGAATGTTTGGAGTATTATAGGTGCAAGAACAAAACCAGATAGATAAAAAACGCATAGAATTATTGCGCAATGCAAGAGATGATGTATCTCATGCTGATAGTGCCCTTACAAAGGTAACTTGTATCTTATCTTCGTTTAATCTTTTCTAGAGATTTCCAATGCATGCAATATCTATTTTAATGGTTTTTTCTTGTATGTTTTTCTTGCAGTTGAAAGACTATAATGCACCTCTCAAAGAGATATCTCGTAGCATGAATGCACACTTTGGTTCATAACTGGGATAAGATCTTACAAAAATTAAATGTTAAGCTCTGTTCCTCCACTGGTTCTTTTTTGGTACCAAAACACTTATTTCACCTTTTTAACGTTTTTCACTATATATATCTTTATTGAAGTCATGCCTTCCAAATATGCACTGCTTGGAATCTTGAACAAGGAAATAAATTTATCCAATTTGCTAAAAAGGGACTGATTTGGAATTTGGAAAATATAGTGTTACTCTTGAGGATTTAGGTTTGAAGTTACTTGAAAGTGTTGAGAAAGATGAACGTTTCAAATTGAGTGTATAGTAGTCAGTTTAATGCTCAAAACTTTTAATCTTCAGTAACAGATGGAGATATTTCTCACCGATTATTAAACTGAAGGTCTGTCTCATACCTCTTTTGCTCTTTGGAAATCACAGAGCTTCCTTACAAATTATAAACTGTCAGACCTGCAATTAAACCTGCATATGAGAATACACTTGCATATACAATTCATGAAGCCATTCTAAGTTTCTGTTGTCAGGGCTTGCAAAGTTTTACAGGTACATATCTAGACATTTGTATTAGCAGCTTTAAACTCAAGTTAGTAAGCATGGCACTTCAAAAAGAAATTAATGTTTCATATGATTACTGTCAAACTTGGCTAACTTCTTACAGTTGAGAATTATCTAGTGAATTATGCTAGTGTATATCTCTTCATCCCGATATTCTTATTTTCAATCTGTAGTTATCACATTGACCCCATACCATCCCATTAATAAAAGGTATACAAGTTCCATATTCCCATCCTACTGACTTTCCTATCTAAGCATTATTAGAAGATTCAATTGTAGAAAACCATTGCCATATATTCCTTCTATCAAGTGTACTTTGCTTAAAGCCTTTTTGAAATCTTTGGATTGTTTCTTTTGGTAGATGAACCTTTGAGACTACCCTCTCTAATCTTATTTTGGGTGCCCATCCAATTTCATGAGATAAGGGAGAGCATTTGCTTATCTACTTGCTCCCTTACTTTCAAGACTTTTTGTTTGCAATTTTCAAACAAAAATGACCCTCATTGAATATGTTATACTGTTGCATAGATTGTTAGATTTTATTCACTTTTACAGAGCAATTAGGTTTACTAGTATATCTAGATATTCTTTCACATTAACATTTATTGTTAAGGTTTAAGCTATTATTAGAGTTCTTTTCATTTCACTAGATAACAATAGCATAAATAGGATCACTGAGAAATACACAATCACAAGAGACACATCATTTATCCTGGGAAACCCTCATGGGGGAGAAAACCCAACAAAAACTTCCTTAATATAGATAGCCAATACAATGCCAAGAGATAATTCAAACAAATACATAAAGTCCTCTCCCAAGAATGCGCCTCTCTCTCTCTTCTTCCTTCTCCAACCGCAACTCCGAACTTGCTTCTTGATGAACAAGTGAGTGTGTCCAAATGAGGCACTAGCCTCTTTATTTATACAATTCTGGCACGTGTGGATGGAGGTGTCTTTTCACTAGCAGGGCCGACTTCTTTTTTTGGGTGGTCATAACCACTTTAATATATTTTGGCTGGGCCGACTTCTCATTCTGGGTGGTTATAACCACTTTAATATATTCTGGGGCCGACTTTTCATTTAGCCTATTATAATTAGGGTTTGACCAATCCGCAAAAGGGGATTTGGTCATTTACAATACCCGACATGATCAATCCGCAAAAGGGGATTGATCTAATGAATAATACATCAATAATAATTAGAATACTCTTTGCAGTTACAATATTTCAACACTCCCCCTTAACAAGAAGGGTATTCTACAACAACATCAGGTGAGAGAGAGGGTAGCATCATCAACAACATCTTGGAACACTGACTGGCATATCTATAAATCATCGGAAGTTTTTCTCATCATCAATATCATCATTCACAGCAGGGAGCTGGAATGGCATCATCATCCTCATCAACATGAGGCTAAGGTAACATCATCATCATCTTCAACGTGAGGCTAAAGTAACATCATCATCTTCGACATGAAAGAAGAAATAACATCATCATCATCGTAATCATCTTCAACAAGGAGTTGAAGTGTCATCATCATCATCATATTCAGCAAGAAGCTGAAGTGGTATCATAATCATCATCTTTAGTGAGACGCTGAAGTGGCATCATCATCATAAATTGCATCAACATGGATTAGTATGACACTAATACATCATCATCATCAATAACAACACAAGGCTGATACAACATCAAAAGCAACAATATCACATCACAAAGACTGGAGCATCATCAACAACAACATCATAGCACAGAGGCTGGAGCATCATCAACATCAACACTAGGCTGAGAGTCTTCAGGACGAGGCTGGCATCACAACACGAAGCTGGTCACATCATCACAACAATTAAGCTGGCACATCATCACAACAATTAAGCTGGAGTCTCAGCACAACAATTAAGCTAGAAGCACAACACTAGGCTAACATCACCACACAACAATTAAGCTGGAAGCACAACACTAAGCTGTCATCACCACACCACAATTAAGCTGGAAGCACAGTACTAGGCTGGCATCACCACACAACAATTAAGTTGGAAGCACAACACTAGGCTGGCATCACCACACAACAATTAAGCTGGAAGCACAACACCAGGATGGCATATCAACACAACACTACTCCCCCTATCGAGGGAGGTTCTTTCGGACTATACCAAGCTTATCTCGAAAGTGCTCAAACTTTACACGAGATAGAGGCTTGGTCAACACATCGACAACATGTTCATTCGTGCTAACATATTGGAGCTTTATCGCTCCTCTCTGCACCATCTCACGGATGTAATGGTATCGAATCTCTATGTGTTTCGACTAGTCATGAAATACAGGATTCTCTGTCATCTTTATGCAGCTCTGGTTATCACATAGGATCGTGGTTGCTTACATCTCTAGGTTGAATAGACCAGTCAACAACTTATGAAGCCATATGGCTTCACAACTGGCAGGACACGCAACAATGTATTCTGCTTCCGCTGTACTGAGAGTAATGCTTGATTGCTTCCTACTCTGCCATGAGATCATGGCTGATCCCAAACTGAAACAACATCCTGAAGTGCTCTTCCTGTCAGAGACACTTCCAACCCAATCTGAATCAGTGTACCCACTCAGTCTGAAGTCACGATCTCCATCATAACTGAGACCACAATCTAATGTACCCTTGGGATACCTCATCACATGTTTTGCAACAACTAGGTGAACATGTTTGGGTTCTACCAGAAAATGACTCAAGGTGTTCACGGCAAAACAAATATCTGGTCTGGTGTTCGCTAGATACATCAACGATCCAATGATCTATCTATACAGCGTGGCATCAATCAATTCTGACGAAGTGTTGACCAGAAGCTTCAACTTCGTTTCCATGGGTGTATTCATGGACTTGCACTCCAACATATCAACTCTCTTCAGGATTTCAACTGCATACTTCCCTTGGTTAAGGAAGATTCTCTCTGGGCTTTGCCATACCTCAAGTCCTAAGAAATAATGCATTAGGCCAAGGTATTTCATCTCAAATTCTGAGGTGAGCTTCTTCTTACATTCGGTGATGAGCTTTTCTTCTCCAGTTAAGAATAAGTCATCCACATACAACAACAATATCACTGACTCATCATTCATAACCTTGAAATAAATGTTAGAATCAACTTTACTCTTGGTAAAGCCCAAGCTCGTCAGGAAACTGTCAATTCTTCCATACCAAGATCTAGGAGCTTGCTTCAACACGTACAGAGCTTCCTTCAACTGATAGACATAAGTCTTTCTATCTTCAATCTTTAAATCAAAGTTTCTCATTACATTATACCAATCTGGTACACTTGCTCAACGACAACTCAATCTGCACAAACATGTGCTAGCTCTATGTGCTTTCTGTATCATTGTCTAAGAGTATGTCCTCTACTCTCTCTTCAACTATTCCTTCTGGAATCTAGGACTATGCACCTGCAACTGCTTTGAGGCTGAGAATGATTGCTTCATTCTCATAGTGGCTGCTAAAATCTGAGAGTAACTCCTCTTATTCTATCACAACAACAGTTTCATTTGAAATTGAGAGTGGCTCAATAACTGATACTGAAGATAGCTCTTCTTCTTTCATGGAGGTAACTCTATCTTTCATTGCAGTCATATCTCCGTGACCCAACTAATGTACTGCACCAACTACCACTCAATTTTAAATATGGGGATTGCCCCCCTTGCATCTCATACTATATATGAATCATGGTTGTTCTGGTTGTCTTCATAAGTACTGGAACTATTTCTTCAATAAGTGTCTCGTTATAGTCTTCTCCCTTTTGCTAGGAGAATCCTCTGGACATACATTAGGCTTTTTACATCTGCAACATGTTTGATCTGTATAGATCAATATTGGAAGTCAATACTGACTTCTCTTCTCACGGAAGAATCCGTATCCTAGTCTTTCTGACTGGCTTCCTTCTTTGTCACTGAAACAAGGGAATCTTCCCAGGAGATTTCATATCTCCTAGAAGTTTCTAAAGCTACGATCTAGTCTTCTCACGACATCTGTCACCCAGTCATGGAAGTTGACTCTTCATCTGATACTTTCTGAGATCAGGCTTACTCTCGATTTCTTCGGAGTCTCTAAGGACTTCATCATCTCTTACAGGGTATACTTGGTGTTGAATACCAAGTCTAGATGTGAAAGACAAAGTTAGGCTTCAAATGAGTTCTGCTTCTCGTTCTAATGTTCGGTCATCTTTGGAGCCTTCTGTTGCTTTCAATCAATCTTCATATGAGATACTCTGAATCTCAAGAGATAAATTCTTCTTCATCTTCTTTGGTACATGAGTGTATATGGTCATGTACATAGTCTGCTTCATGTCTCATTTAATACGTTTCCTTCTGCAACCTTCACTATAGCTTCCTCAGGGTTATCACCTGTGACCTGGAACAAGGTCAACAAAACAACAAGCAAGAATAATATCCTTTTGATAATAGTAGATAAAACAATATAATGAACAATCATCACAGTAGCTCCTTTAGAGCTATCACTTGTAACTTGTTTGAAGCAAGGATTAAAGGTAAGGAATACAATACGAAATGAGGTCAACACTCTTATAGTGTTGTGATCAAACATTCCTCCATGGCAACCTGGAACTAACACAAGAGATTTCTCCTGGAACTTGGAGCCTTGTCCTCGAGAATGAGTGTGCTGCTACTTTCCTTTCAAGTCTCCTTCACTCAAGATGACAAGTGTTTTCTTCAACCTGTATTTTGTATTAGGACAATATGCTCTCTTGACAAAAGGTTAGGTTAGAGAATAAACTCTATGATCTCTACTTTAATCCATCTAATAATTTGATCACAGCTTCAACATGCAACACTGATCAAAATAATGTCATAACAAATAGATGCAAATAGAGAATAAGCAAACCTGAGTTGCATTATTCTTCTGAATGTGTTGGATCTTGAGATCCTTCTGGATCTATGGCAAGAGATCCCTTATCTTGCAAATACCCATTAAAGTTTAACCATTTAAACATATGTGAGTACATGCCTCTGATAACATTTGCAGGTAGTGGCACCATCTAGCGGCAACGATAATCATTACCAACTCTTAAAAACTTCAAGGGTGACTGCAACTGGTGCTACGACTGATACTTCAACTAATACTACAACTGGAATTGATACTGCAATTGATTTTGAGACTGCAACTTAGGGTTTTATGAGGAAACCCTAAATTTTCAAACTTCAAATTTTGAAATTCTGATCCAGGGGATAGATGCGTTGAGTTGAGGCGAGTAAGCTGGTGCAGTCAGATTTCCGAAAATTCAAATTTTTCCTCAAACTTGATCAACAGATTTCTGGACTGGTGCTTCTGGTACTCTGGTACTTTTGGTACTTTTGGTACTTTGTGAAAACTAGGGTTTCACTTTTCGGGAGATCTAGCCACTGAAAAGTTGCGCTAATGATGCCAAAGTGATCCTTGAGGAAGGACACACTTTTCTAGATGGTTTTGGGGCTGAAATACTTCTTCAATAAAAAGCCCTAATTTGCGTGTACGACAATAGTGACGTTTTTCACTTTCTCTTGTGAAAGATGCTCTCTTCAACTTAGCTCTGATTCCATGTTAAAGTTTAAGCTATTATTAGAGTTCTTTTCATTTCACTAGATAACAATAGCATAAATAAGATCACTGAGAAATACACAATCACAAGAGACACGTCATTTATCCTGGGAAACCCTCATGGGGGAGAAAACCCAGCAAAAACTTCCTTAATATAGATAGCCAATACAATGCCAAGAGATAACTCAAACAAATACAAAAAGTCCTCTCGCAAGAATGCGCCTCTCTCTCTCTTATTCCTTCTCCAACTGCAACTTCGAACTTGCTTCTTGATGAACAAGCGAGCGTGTGTCCAAATGAGGCGCTAGCCTCTTTATTTATACAATTCTGGCACGTGTGGACGGAGGTGTCTTTTCACTAGCAGGGCCGACTTCTTCTGGGTGGTCATAACCACTTTAATATATTCTGGCTGGGTCGACTTCTCATTCTGGGTGGTTATAACCACTTTAATATATTTTGGGGTCGACTTTTCATTTAGCCTATTACAATTAGGGTTTGACCAATCCGCAAAAGGGGATTTGGTCATTTACAATACCCGACATGATCAATCCGCAAAAGGGGATTGATCTAATGAATAATACATCAATAATAATTAGAATACTCTTTGCAGTTACAATATTTCAACATTTATATCATGTACTAAAAATAAGAGCAATAGTAATAAGCACAAGAAGACACAAGAGTTTATCCTGGAAAAACCTCAAATGGGGGAAAAACCCGGCCAACCTTTCTTAGAGAGATTCCGTCCAAGCAAGTCCAACCATGAACCAACAAATAAACCCTAACACAATGGCTAGCTAAAGATACAACCATAAATACCCCCCCTGCTGCAACAACAACACCATACAAGACTAGCACACCTCTACCAAGGGTAGCACACAAGAGAGAGTTACCACAAAGACTGAACAATAAGAATCTTCTGCTACTGCAGCTGTTGCATCACCTTCCTCAGACTTGCGCCTCACTTTTCTGTGGATGAGAGTGTGAGCGTGTGTCTCAAATGAGCCAAGGCGCCTTGTATTTATAGTCTTACTGTCCTTACTGGGCCGACTTCTCCTCTGGGATGTTGTCACTTCATTTATTATTTATCCTTCTGGGCCGACTTCTCTTCTAGGGTATTTCTACATTTGTTCATTGGTTCTCTTGCTTCAAGAATCATCTTCTCGTCTAAGAAAGGTCGTCTAGGAGGGAAAGTACCTCCCACAACTACCAAACATCAACATAGATGACCCTCTTTGTGTTGATTTTCCTGTAAACCTAGCACCTGACAATTAATTATGAATAAAACATATTTATTGAATTAAAGCACAACTAGGTTATCAACGACACATTAGCGGAAGCATTAAAACATAAACCATAACACATTGCACAATAGATTTTAGGTATACACCCTTGGAAAAATCAGATCCGAGTTTGATTTTATTAGATAAAATCTTGGGCTCCTGTCCTGGGATAATGGCCCATTAGAGGAATACAATGTTGCAACAAATAGCCTAGCCCACTTCGTTGCCATCTCCCTTGCTTCCCCTTTACACCTTTCCTCAGCCTTGCCCACTCACACTTGGATAAACTCTCTTCACCCAATCAATGAGATCTCACTCTGTGTGTGACACAAGCACATGAGCAAAGAATCCCTCTTTGCTCCTATGTGCTCTCTGTGTGTTTCATCCTCTCACTTAGGCTATATTTTATTACATTGCGTTAACCCTAAATCCAAAACCCTAGATCTCTTAAAGTGATCAACGACTGAGATCTAATCTCACGTTCACTTTAGATTTGACGGTTAGGACTTGATCAACTCACTTAAGTTACTAATGCCAAGTAAACTTAGCCATTTAACTTAATTAATTAAATGGACATTCACTTTAATTAATGACTCATAAAGTGAATTTCCTAAAGTTTACTGAGAGATTACAAGGACAACTTCCACATGCTAGACATCGAGCCTATGTGGAATTACCTGTCCGATGCTAATACATCAACACTCCCTCTTAACAAGGAAGGTACTTCCACTCTCTGGAAGATACTTTGTGTTTGCTATCCGATCTATTACCATGGCTGCTCTCCAATCCCACCTGATTGGCTGCTCCCTCTGAAACAAAAGTTATCCCTGCCATCTCGCTCGTATCCTCCTTTGAAGTCTCTCATCAATTGCCTGGATCCCTTCTCGGGACTCGCTACCAAGACTCTGCTGCCCATTGCCTGGACCTGCTACATGCGACCCAGATTCGCTGCCCACTGCCTGGGCTTGCTATCCGCTGCTCGGATTCGCAGCCCACTGCTCGAAGCTGCCCAAGGTTTATCTGAGCCTCCTGCTTCTTCTTGCGTCCTTTTCTGGGCTGCTCGAAGCTTTTTTGGGTGTTGCCTGACTATCTTGGCTTGCTGCCCAGGTTGCCTACTCGTTTCCTAGGCTACTTGCCCATTGCTCGAACTTGATCGGTGGCTGTCCGACCCCTGAGGTCGGCTACTGGGCGGTTCTATGGTTGGTTGACTGTTGTTTCGCCCTCCCGACGACTCCTTACTCTACTCGTGCGACTACACTTTATTTGGCGTCTAGTGATCGAAGATTGGCTTTCACTTGGCGCTTGTGACTTCCGCAAGCCTCACTTGTCCGCCGTCTCTCCTGCAGCCAGAAACACTTGGTGCTCATGGTCGACTCTCCCAACCACGTCCGAGCCTCCTGCAACTACTCCTTCGCACACCCTTTGCCTCTGTTGTCAGTGAGCACACTGCTCAGCGATTGCCACCTTGCTCCCTGGCCCGCGCGTCCTCCTCTACTCAGCTTGACGGTTGTTCCAACAACCACTTCCACCAGCTCCTCAATCTTCTCAGCAACACACAAGCCCAATCCTACTGTCGCCCAACTCACGACTCTTCTCAGTGCTTGATCCACTACCAAATCCCGTGCCTTGCTGTGACCCCTTTTCCACGGCTGCAATACGTGCCAATCTGCAGTAATTCCTTGATCCAACAGTTCCACTATACGACGACTGCTCCACTGCTATTACTCAAGCGTTCACACACTTTGTCCACGACCTGCTTTATTCAACTTTTCGACCAACATTTCTCTGTTGACCAATCACACGCCTGATCATACCTTAGTCCGTGATCTCTTTGATGGCCAATTCCATGTGCCACTGCCCTGTAAAAACTCCTGTCCTCTGGCGGTTGTAAACTCCCAACCACCAACGACTTGTCTCTGCTTACCGTCGTCTGCTAGGTTGTGCTTGCAACCTCCAATTTCCCAGCGCGAACCACCTATAATCACATCTCAACAATTGTTTTTTGCAGCGTACGATGATGTCCGTACGCTGCTGTACGGACCCGTATAATTCCTCTTTCTCTCTCTTTTTTTAAATTATTATCCCCATAGCTGCAAACTTGAAAAAAATTTCCCATTGCAAATCTATCTCGTGCCCCTGGTTTCACCTTTCAGAGTCTCTGCTCTGATACCATGTTCATTTTCTTGTAAACCTAACACTTGACAGTTAATTCCGAATAAAACACATTTATTGAATTAAAGCACAACTAGATTATCAATGTCACATTAACGGAAGCATTAAAACAAAAATCATAACACATTGCACAATAGATTTCAAGTAAACACCCGTGGAAAAATGCCAAAGGGAAAACCAGATCTGAGTTCGATTTTATTATATAAAATCTTGGGCTCCCGTCCTAGGATAATGGCCCATCATAGGAATACAATGCTGCAACAAATAGCCTAACCCACTTGGTTGCTATCTCCCTTGTTGGCCCTTTACACCTTTCCTCAGCCTTGCCCACTCACACTTGGTTGAACTCTCTTCACCTAATCAATGAGATTTCCTCACTTTGTGTGTGACACAAGCACATGAACAAACAATCCCTCTTTGTTCCTATGTGCTCTATGTGTGTCTCATCCTCTCACTTAGGTTACCTTTTATTACATTGAGTTAACCCTAAATCCAAAACCCTAGATCTCCTAAAGTGATCAATGACTGAGATCTAATCTCATGTTCACTTTAGATTTGATGGTTAGGACTGAATCAATTCACTTAAGTTACTAATTCCAAGTAAACTTCGCCATTTAACTTAATTAATTAAAATGAATTCACTTTAATTAATGACTCATAAAGTGAACTTCCTAAACTTTACTAAGAGGTTACAAGGACAACTTCCACATGCTAGACATTGAGCTTATGTGGAAGTACCTGTCCTATGCTAATACATCAACACTTTGAATATGCTATAGGTTATAAGTTCTATTTTCCCTTGGTGCCGCTACATCATTACATCTCTATCTACAGGGAAAAATAAAATAAGTACCAATGACATGGGTATCTTGCCAAACAGTCTGATTTGGTGTTTTGGTTAAGGATCCATATCCACAAGGAAAAGGTTATGAGTTTCCATTTTCACTTGGTGTCGTTGCATCGTTGCGTCTCCATCTATATAGGAAATATTGGAATAAGTATCGATGACATGGGTACCTTGTCAATCACCTTGGTTTGGTGTTTTGGATAAGGATCCATAATCACTCATAAAAGGTGGAGTTCCATTCCCACTCAATGACGCTGCATTATTACATCTCCATCTACTAGAAAACATGGAATACATATCAATATCAAAAGAATATCGATAACATGGATACCTTGCTAGACACCCTAGTTTGGTGTTTCGGTTAAGGATCCATATGTAGTTTGGTGTATGATGTGGGTTCATTTCGAGACACGTGAGATGTTTTGGTTAAGGATCCATATCCATAGTTTGGTATTTTGGTTAAGAATCCATATCCACAAATAAAAGGGTTATGAGTTCCATTCTTCCTTTGTTTAGACACCCTGGTTTGGTATTTTGTTTAAGGATCCATATCCACAAGGAAATGGTTATTATTATACAAAGTAGTAAAATTAAAATGAGATCATTTCATAGTTTTGTTTTATTTCAAACATAGGTTGCTAGGTTCATTTTGACTAAATTTCTTAAGTGCTCTTTCAGTAAAACTCTTGGGGTTCAACTTGTTAAAAAATTAATTTAGCTTAATTAAGTCTAGATATGATCCTCTAAAAAGAGACCCTAATTCATGATACTTTTCAATGCTTGAATATTTGCAGACATTAGACTAGGAAATTTTATATATGGTGTGCACTATGAACAAAATGGAAACATGGCCGTTATTTGAATAAGAATAGATTCAAATTGACATGGCTTTACTTATATATCAATATCGATACACAATATTGTCCAATATCTCGTGTTTCCTTATTGTTTTCAATCTTTATAGGAAGGATTTTAGTAGTTGTTAACGCTTAAGATTACACCTTTTGTAATCTTGGTGCCTACTTTGACATCAACACTTGCGTCCATATCCATCAATGGGCAACAGTGAAGTTTATGTGGAGGTTTCTATAATACATTAGTGTGAGGCATGCTGTTGGGGAGCATGTTCATATGTTTCACTTGGAATTCTGGTGCGGTTACTTTGGATGCCATCCCATTATACTATACATGCATAGATACATGTATCGTTTGCATGCGAGACATACTTCAAATATGATTTTTAGTGTATGGAGGACTAGCAATGAAACTTTTAGGTGCATGCAGAGCTTCCTATCAACTTGCATGTGGCACACATTTAGTTCAGACTGATGCCATCGATTTAGATTAGTTCAAAAGTGTCAAATTGGTTGGCAACTGGTTCAGATTAGTGGGACCAATAGTGGTTTTGAGAGGGCAAAAAGAAAAGAAAAGGGAAAAACAAAAGAAAAACCTCCCCACTCCCTCCCAAACCCTTAAATGGCAAACTTTACATATTTGGTGTCTAATGGTTTGGATTTACATTGACGTGTGTGTGTTTTAAATTAAATTTTGAATATTTTATGTATTTTTTAGTACACTCCTGCACTGCTTGATTTCGGTTCCTTGTTGGTCTAATTCTCGATCGATTTCGATTCTAATAACTTTGACTACTATTTTAGCAGGTGGGGTTGCATTGCTTGCATGTTGGCTTTGAGGACATATTCTTCTTCATTGGTGTCATATGAATCCAATGCCTTGATTTTCAAGGACAGCATGAAGTTTCTGTTTTTAGTAATGCCTATGTTTAAGCATTGCCATTTTTAGAAACCGTTGGTAGCATGTGTATTTAGATATTTTGCGCTTAATTGGTGAACTTTGGCAGATTTTGTTTCAAGCACACTTATGAGCTAATGAGTATTATGCATATATTTGATTATGTTGGTGAGCTTTCATTTTTCAACTTCACAACATTTTTGGAGGATAATAATATTTTTAGCAATGTGATGGTACGTGTGGGCTCAAGGATGGTCATATTCATCCTTGTCATCTTGGGTTGACATTTGACTTCTTGATGAGTTGGGTTTTCTCATGAATCTTCAAATTCACTTTGAGGTTATTTTTAGCAGGTGATTTGGTATAGATGCAAGGTGATGCAAGTGTTATTGCGAGAGAATAATCTTCTATGCTTCATTTCAATGAAGGTGAGGATTTTGCCACATGTCCTCATTTTGATCAAAGTTTCAAGTATAGTGAGTTAACTAGAAGAAGAGTGTTCCACCTTGGAAATATATTTGGCAAAGGAAAGACTCTTATCCAAGTGGAGTGCTTTGCCTTGAGAGCATCTAGGAGATATTTTTGGCATCAAAAAGTTATTTTATCCATGTTGTAAATCTTCCCCCCTCTTGGACATATATATGGAAAAGGGAATCTTAACATCATATTTATTTC
Source organism: Picea engelmannii (assembly GCA_009831015.1). Taxonomy (NCBI): domain Eukaryota; kingdom Viridiplantae; phylum Streptophyta; class Pinopsida; order Pinales; family Pinaceae; genus Picea; species Picea engelmannii. Next base: position 45,095 of record ML801526.1, on the reverse strand, counting down.
AAGGCAAAGGAATGTGCCTCTCTTGAGAGGCTTAGTTTACCTTATCCATGCATTATCTAGATTATTGTTGGCAAGTTAAGGCACACCATTGGAGAATAATCTTTTTCTATTTTTAGGTGTTTAGCTCATGCATGGAAGATTGGTATTTTTGGAAGTCCAATTGAATTCTATCCTTCTTATCTAGCTTAGTTTCAATGCATTTCTATTGAAAGGAGAGAAGGGGCGCTTCAACTGGAGTGTATTTTGAGTTATGTTCTCTCTTCCAATTCTATTCAGAGTAAAGCTATAATGAGCATTGTCTTGGGCAGGTTTCATGATCTTTACTTAGTCATATTCCCAATAAACCTACAATGTTGTCATTAACTTTTCTCATGAAAGATGAATAAAGAATTGTTACGATGATAAGGTCTTTAAAGAAACTAAGCATAGTTGTTTACACCATCTGTGTAACAATAAGAAAGACACTTATGAGCATGGAGAGAACGATTTACAGGGTTTTGATGTTCTCAATGGTTTTCCGAAATTATGTCTCGCAATGAAAAATTAATAAAGCAAGTTCTCAAGTTGTATGATTTAAGTGAAGATATCTCTAATGGCTTGGGCTAAAAGAGCTTCTCAGTGTGCAAGTATGGTGATGAGGATCATCCATTTTGTTTTGTAGTAACATTCTTATTCGTCAAGAGGAAAGAAAGTAGGACCTTGACATCCACATCCAGTGAGCAAATTTACAAAGTGATCTTCAAAGTAAACTGATTTATGAAGAAGACACACTAGAAGAGAAGAACTTGAGTTCCAAAACAATAGTGTGCCATATGATGGTGTCATACATCTCCACTCTCTTTCATTCTTGCGTTTGTTCCATTTGTTGATGATTGCTTACACTTATGGATGCAATCCATATGTGAAAAGTGGGCCTCATGCAATCAAATATTTTTTGGTCATTACTATTTTAAGCATGTCATGTATGCAGTTAATTTATTTCGAGTCATATTCAATAGTGTTCAAGTCTTGTAAAGTGAGTGTATACCATGGGGATTATGAAAATAAAATGCATACATGGTTGCATTGTAAGTGTTTACCATTTTGGCTCGTTTGAGTTAGGGTGGGCAATTATGTGCCAATAAGTTCACTCTAGTTTTATTAGTAGTTTGGTTTTGATTTTTGTTCTCTTAATTTTTTTGAGTCAATACTCAATTTTCCATTTTTGGTTTTAGTAGGTCCAAAAGTCTATTGAATAAATGATGAGTAATTGCTATCAAGTCTCCTCATGCATGTAAGTTTAGTGGATAGGTTTGTCACTAAGATGGTAAATGCATTTCTGTTGGAGTTTGGGTTAGTTCCACTATTTCTTGAGTCAATTTGGATAGGGATGGGAATTATTAGCGATTGATGTTATTGGGTGTGTTTTTAGGTCATATCATGAGTGTTGTCTCATCATAACTTCCATGAATGAGAGTCAAGTTTTTGTTCCTTGATCTTGTCTTAGGTTTAGGATCTTTTGCAGGTACAAGTGCACACAATTTCTTTTCCAAGCTTTGATCATTTATCTAGAGATTTTTTAGGATCATTGGATTCTACAAAGGAATGTTGTCCTTGTATGGTTAGCATCTAGGATTAGACCTTTTGTAATCTTGGTGCCAACTTTGACATATATACTTTCATTAGTTGTCAGTAGTGAGAGAGTACATGGACGTTTCTACTGCACGCCAATGTAAGGCATATGTTTAGGGACCATGTTCATCAATTCTCCATCAATGTTCCCCAAGGTTCTTATGTGGTAACATGCATGCTATTCTTCTTTTTGTTTTGTTGTTTTTGGACAAATGTATACTATACCCTTTGCATGCAAGATTTTGTACTTTATATATAATTTTCATTGCATGCATGGTTGGCAGTGACACTTTAAGGTGCATGTAGACTTCATATTAGTGCATGTGACATGCATGTAGTTTTGTGATACTATTATTGTTAGTAGGTGGCACTATAGTGCTTATATGCCAATTTGATGACATTTATGTTCATTGGGCTCATATGAATCTAATGAGCTCATTTTCAATGACATGCATGAAGTTTTGTGATACTACTATTTTTAGTAGGTGGGGTTATAGTGCTCGCATATTGGATGTAATGGCATATTCTTGTTCCTTGGTGTCATATGAATATAATGAGGCTATTTTAAAAGACATGGATGAGATTTTCATTTTTAGCAATGCTTATTTTTAGATAGTGTTGTTGTGAGAGGTATTTGGCATTGAGTTTAGTTGGTGAACTTACTATTTTTATTAAGTTTATATTTTTAGTAGGTAATGTTCTAGGCACACATCCGAGCTTATGAGAATCATGTATATATTTGGTTATATAATGACGAACTTTCATTTTTTAAGTTTTCTACATTTTTGGAGGTCATTGTTATTTTGAGCATTTTCTATTTTCAACAATGTGATGGTACGTGTGGGCTCAGGCATGGTCATATTCATCCTTGTCATCTTGGGTTGAAAATTGACTTCTTGGTTGGTGTTTTCTCATGAATCTCCAAATTTGTCTTTGAGGCTATTTCGAGTAAGGAACATGTAATGTGTGCATGGTGACATATGGCGTCTTGAGTTGGTTCAATGTGACTAGTTATATAGCTAGGCAAGTTTGCGTAGGAGGAATTTTGGCACACTACTTTTAATGAGTTGGAATTTCCAATTAATAGTTTTATTTATTATCGAGCTTATTATTTCCCTGACATATGGATTCATTTTTATGGTGACACGTGGCCTTGGGCATTTGTTCTATATACGATGCATGTGTATTTGTAGAATAATATTCTTTGATGGTTCCTTTCAGTGAAGATGAGGATTCTATGATGTGTTATCATCCTTTTTATCAACATTTCAAAGATAGTAAGTTGACTAGAAGAAGAGTGTTCCATCGAGGAAATATTTTTGGCAAAAAAAAAAGAATATTATCTAATTGGAGTGATCCAATTTGAGCATCTAGGAGATATTTTTGGCATTAGAAACTAATCTTTCCATGCAATAGAGCACTCCTCTTGGAGATGTTTATATAATCTAATCTTGTTTATTTTAAGCCATAGGAGTGTGCCTCACTTGAGAGAGGCCTCATTTACGTTATCCATGCATTATCTAGATTATTCTTGGCAATTTAAGGTGCACCACTAAAGTGTAGAAATTTCACAGAACCGTTGCTTAATACAAATGTTAATATTATGGTAGCTTTGGGAGGTATGAACCTCCATTGTGACCTATGACGAGATTAGAATACTTCGGAAGGAAGCAAAGAAGTGAAGGAAACCCTAGACAAGTTGTCGGTTGCAGAAATATATTTAATACGAATTTATTAATACCCAGAAGGAGAAGTCGACCCTAGTTAAACTGTCCAGACTATTATAAATACAGGGCGCTAGTTCTCATTATTATCATCTTAGCAGTTGCAGAGAGAACTCGATCTGCGCAGGTGCAATTGCAGCTTGTGCACAAGTCTCTAGGAAGGTGTGCGCTAGCCTTTAGGTGGGATTATCTGATCAGCTTGGGTTCTATTCTTGCTTGGTACATTAGCCCCTCTTGGCTATTGTATATCTACCAGGATTCTCTTCTCTATCAAGGTCAAGGTGCTTGGAGGGTGGCTTCGGCTTGTGGTTGGGTGACGAGAGTATCGTCAATGGTAAAACAAGCACAATCTTCTATATTCTAACAGGTTATGGGCCCACACCCCCTTTAGTTAGCCTAAAATGCTGGAAGGAAGCATAGTCGCTAGATATTGAGCTCGTTGAGGAACTGTTGCTAGGGTTACTAGCATGAACAGCTTCCAAAAACACTGCAACTAGGGCTACTAGCAGAAGCAGTTGCAGAAACCCTAAATCTCCGATCCAACACCTTGTGATGGAGCATCTCGCCCAAGAAATAGATATTCAGATACGCCCTAACTCAGCGCACCTCTTGGCTCTCTCAGAAGATAGAAATGACAAAGTTGAAGTTTTGGATCAAGGCATGACCAGTTACCAGTCAACCAAAGACATGTGTGAAATAATCAGTCTTTTACACTACTCAGCACTCACCGGGACAATTGAAGATGATATGTGGATAATCGATAGTGGAGCTTCTAGGCACATGACGGGTGATCAAGGCAGACTCTCAAATCTAAATGAGAGAAAGACATCGTACAAAGTGGAGCTTGGAGACAAAAGCACTTACCCTGTCGAAGGATTTGGACAAGCCTACGTCAAGTTGGAATCAAGTAATCATGTTCACTTAAGCAATGTTTTATATGTACCTGGTTTAGAAAATAATCTTATATCAATATCATGTTTAGAAGACAAAGGAAACATAATAGCTTTCATGGATGGAAAGGTGTTATCATGGCATAAGAATTCCAGCATAGAGGATGCTAGGGTTATTGGAAGTCGTGAAGGAAATCTGTATAGACTACTAGAACAAAATGAAGAAGCTCTAGTACATGACGAAGTCAACCCTAATGAACTTTGGCATAGAAGGTACGCTCATATCAATTATCAAGCATTACCTTTCCTCAGAAAAATGGTTGAAGGAATACCAGAATTGAAATCTACACATGAAGGAATTTGCAAAGGATGTGCCCTTGGGAAGAATATCAAGAAACCATTCCCAAGCAACAACAGATCCAAGGAAATCTTAGATCTAATACACTCAGATGTTTGCGGTCCAATGCCAGTAAGATCTCTAGGAGGATCTCTTTACTACGTAATCTTCATAGATGACTATTCAAGAAAGACGTGGTTGTACCTACTGAAATCAAAAGACGAAGTATTCAGCAAGTTCCAAGAATTCAAGGCAGAAATAGAAAACCTTATGAACAAGAAGATCATGACATTAAGAACAGATAATGGAGGAGAATACACCTGGAAGGAGTTCGTTGCATTCTGCAAATCGACAGGGATTAGGAGGGAGCTGGCTGTTCCTCATAATCCTCAACAAAACGGTGTAGCGGAAAGAAAGAACATATCTATCGAAGAAACGGTAAAAACCTTATTGAACGATCAAGGTCTATCCATGTTTCTATGGGGAGAAGCAGCAATGACGACAATATATGTACAGAACAGAAGCCCTCATCGTATATTGAAGGACATGACACCAGAAGAAGCATTCTCAGGTAAGAAACCTAACGTAGAAAACCTAAGAATATTTGGATGTCCAGTTTACTCTCATATTCCCAAAGATAAAAGGAATAAACTAGAACCCTTGGGAAAGAAGGGGATATTCGTGGGATATAATGATTCATCCAAAGCCTATAGAATATATATTCCAGAACAATACAAGATAGAAGTAAGTAGAGACGTAACGTTCAATGAAAGGATGGCCTTCAGGAAATCCATCGAAGAAATTATAGAAGAAGAAGAACTTGAAGAACCTAATGAAGAAAACACAGAAAATGAAAATAACGAAAATGATCAGCCTGATCATCCTATGGAGCCATGTGAGAACATTGATTTCGATATCATACCAAAGACCAAGAAACGACCAGCTTGGCTTGAAGCTACATTACAAGACGTAGAAAGAATCAAGGTTCCAGAAGGAACATCCAGGAAGAGTAAAAGACCGAAAAGATTCTCAAGTTATGCAGCATACATGATGAAGCTCCTAGATGAAGAACCTACCACATTTGAAGAAGCAGTCCAAAAGGGACTATGGAAAGAAGCTATGGCAGAAGAACATCAATCCATTATGAAAAATGAAGTATGAGAAATTCTACCCAGACCTAAAGAAAAATCAGTAGTAACCTCAAAATGGGTATACAAGATCAAACATGCAGCAGATGGAAATGTGGATAAATACAAGGCAAGATTTGTGGCCAGAGGGTTCTCCTAGAAGGAGGGAGAAGATTATGATGAAACCTTTGCTCCAGTGGCAAGGTATACCTTCATCAGAGCTATCATATCCCTTGCCGCTTCCATGGGATGGAATCTACACCAGATTGATGTAAAAACAACTTTCCTCAATGGAGCTATTGAAGAAGAAGTGTATATCGAACAACCTCAAGGATTTGAGGTACATTCCAGAGACAATCACGTTTGCAGTTTGAAGAAAGCTTTATATGGACTCAAGCAAACTCCAAGGGCTTGGTACGCCAGAATGGACAACTATCTAACAAGACTTGGTTTCTCCAAAAGTCATGCAGATCCAAACCTTTATTACAAAGCCGTGGATAACGCACCTGTGATTCTACTATTATATGTTGATGATCTATTCATAACAGGTGAAGAATCTCTAATTATCCAGTGCAAGAAGGAATTAGCCTCTGAATTTGATATGAAAGATCTAGGTCTCATGCATTACTACTTGGGACTAGAAGTATGGCAGAAGCGTGGTGAAGTATTCCTTGGACAAGGAAAGTACGCAATAAAGATCCTTAAAAAATTTGGAATGATGGACTGTAAGTCCATGGACACTCCTATGAATGCAGATATAAGAAAATTGAAAGTCCCAGACTCCGATACAGTTGATCCATCTCTATATCGACAACTAATTGGATCATTGATGTATTTAGTAAATACTCGACCAGATATTTGCTTTGCTGTAAACACATTAAATCAATTTCAGGTGGAACCTAGACAAGAGCATTGGATAGCTGCAAAGCATGTCCTAAGATATATTCGTGGGACAATAAACTATGGCTTGAGATATACCGGATCCAGTGATATCCAACTTCATGGATTCACAAACTCTGATTGGGCAGGAAGTGCAGAAGACAGAAATAGTACTTTAGGTATGTGTTTCAGCTTGGGCTCCGCTATGATATCTTTGGGCAGCAGGAAACATAAGTCTGTCGCACTCAGTACAACAGAAGCAGAGTATATGGTAGCTTGTGAAGCATGCACAGAAGCAGTATGGCTAAGGAAGTTAATCTCCGATTTATTTGATTAGCTTCCAGAATCGACCATAATATATTGTGATAATCAGAGTTGTATAAGATTATCATAACATCCAGTGTTTCATGAAAGGTCGAAGCACATTGAGATCAAATACTACTTTATTCTAGATAAAGTCCAGGAAGGATAAGTAAAGCTCGAGTATATCCCCACTGATGAGCAAACAACAGACATCCTGTCAAAACCTCTATCTAGAATCAAGTTTGCATATTTTCGAGAGAAGATGGGGATCGTGGAAATAACTCCCTTAACTGAAAGAGAAGATTCTCCAAGCTAGAAGGTACGGAAAAAATTCTTGAAAACATTTATTTTTGTGATTTAAATGACTCCAAGATTAGGAGGGAGCACTGAAAATATTATTTATCTTTGTAATTGAAAAATAGTCCAGATTGGACAGATTCTTTCTTGTTCGGAAAGTGGATTGAGATTTTTGATGGACAGTGACTTCCTATTGTAGTTAACATAGGAAGTAGTCTGATTGCTGATGTATCATAGACAACGACTTCCCATTGTGGTTAACATAGGGAGTGGTCTAGGGCAATCTCTCTTCTTGAGGGTTACTCAAGAAGACTGGCCCACCTCGCTGGACAAAGATTTCTCATTGTGGTTAACATGAGGAATGGTCTGTTTTGGAGGTTGATACAGGACAGTCTTTTCCTCTTGTGGTTAACGGAGGAAATGGTCCAGATAGTCATTCCTTAGGGTTATACATTCTCTCCAGAGCGCACTTTGATTAGTGTAGGAGGAATGGCCCAGGGTGGGGAATGGTCTAGGCTCAACAATCAGGGACATACATTCCTTAGGGTTATACATTCTCTCCAGGGCGCACTTTGATTAGTGTAGGAGGAATGGACCAGGGTGGGGAATGGTCCAGGACAGATATTCCTTAGGGTTTATACATTCTCTCCAGGGTGCACTTTGATTAGTGTAGGAGGAATGGCCTAGGGTGGGGAATAGTCTAGACTTAGACATTCCTTAGGGTTTATACATTCTGTCCAGGGTGCACTTTGATTAGTGTAGGAAGAATGGCCCAGGGTGAGGAATGGTCTAGGCTCAGAAATCAGAAACAATCCTTCTTCCTTGTTTGAGAAGAATAGGGTAGATAGCCCATTGCTGATGTTCTATGCAGAGGGCAGATATTCTTTCATATCTCACAGACGTGAGTGAAAGATTGGCCCATATGATTTAGCCTATATCATAACATTGTTTCTATGCAGGTTGCTATTAGATGTTTGATATGAAGATTATATGACAGTAGATGTAAAACTACTGTGGTGGATATGTTCCACTATTCGCGAGGCAGATATTCTTTCAAAACTCACAGATGTGAGTGAAAGATTGGCCCAGATGATTGTTATGGAGTCTGCCTGTCTCTAGATAGTAGAGATATACTACTGTGGTGGATTTGTTCCACTGTTTGTGACTATGTGTCATGGTTTGAGTAGTTGCGTACTACCTTGAATAAACACAGGTGTGTTCTATTAATTAATATTGTACCAGTTGTCATAGGAGATTATCCAATTGGATAATAATGATGGTGCTCGTGTTGCTACCAGTTGAATGGTCTGTTGTGCTCAAGACCATACCTCCCTAGCTAGGAGGGAGTGTTAATATTATGGTAGCTTCGGGAGGTATGAACCTCCATTGTGACCTATGACGAGATTAGAATACTCCGGAAGGAAGCAAAGAAGTGAAGGAAACCCTAGACAAGTTGTCGACTGCAGAAATATATTTAATATGAATTTATTAATACCCAGAAGAAGTCGGCCCCAATTAAACTGCCCAAACTACTATAAATACAGGGCGCCAATTCTCATTATTCTCATCTTAGCAGTTGTAGAGAGAACTGGATCTGCGCAGGTGCAGTTGCAGCTTGTGCACAAGTCTCTAGGAAGGTGTGCGCTAGCCTCTGGGTGGGATTATCTGATCATCTTGGGTTCTATTCTTGCTTGGTACATTAGCCTCTCTTGGCTATTGGATTGCTACCAGGATTCTCTTCTCTGTCAAGGTCAAGGTGCTCGGAGGGTGGCTTCAGCCTGTGGTTGGGTGACGAGGGTATCGTCAATGGTAAAACAAGCACAATCTTCTATATTCTAACAACAAATTCACAATTTTCACCTCAAACTTGAGGTTCGTCGCATCTATTTCTTGTCAACATAGGGTTCAAGGCCATTACATCAATAATGCTCGAGGCTTTGTCAACATAGGGCAAAATTCCATTATAACAATATCCTTGTTAAGAGTTCAACATGTTACATGTGGGAATTGAACATGGATGGGGAGGATAACAACGATTCCTCTCAACCACCCAAGCTAGACCTAATTGACTCTTTCTCTTTAATGTTATTGGAAAACGACTAAACATTGATCAATATGGTCTTGGGTGTGGCCAACAAGAAGGAAACCAACTTTCACCTTTTGAAAAATTCCCAATGCAACAAACATGCTTCGATATCCAAACACAATTCAATTTTTGTTTTCACGATTTGGTGTTGTCCAATTGTAGATAAAAAACTTGAGGAAGATTACCAGACCAATGAGTGAGCACATGATGGATTATGGTGATGGTCATATTTGCAACATTGTGAATATTTGGAGTTGTAAAGTACACCCTTGGAGAGATTTGACCATTAAAAACCATACAACCAACCAAGTGAAATTGAATAAAATTCTCCTTTTTAAAATTCTTTGGTGTAAGGATAAAATGTGGTATAAGTATTTTTTTTTCTAATCCATGCTATCAATTATCAAACCTAGATATTTATATGGAGCATCATAACATTTCTTTCATTATTTGCACAACTTATGTTGTTCACTTGATTGTTTTTTTTTTGGTTTGTTAGTTTGTCTATGACTTGTGGGACTAACCTGTGGCTGAGAAACCGCGACTCAGGGGCATCTAAGCCGTCAAAATCACCCGGGGATCGCACCCGATCTGAGCCACACCAACCCTTAACATGGCTGGAATTTCTGTCCCCGTAGGTTTCGAACCGGTGACTTTAACATCACGGAGTGCTTTAACAACACACTCCATCATCGACTGTCCTACACCTCGGGGACGAAAATTTGAAGGACATGGGGGTGGGCTTTGATCCACTTATGTGTGCACGGGTCACGTTACCATTTTAATATAATATCTCTAGGTGCAACCACACATTTGACCACTACCTCAAGGTGCCCCCATGGCTCCAGATAAAGCCCTCATGAGAATTGAACCTTGCCCAACGGTGAAAAACTCCTCGCTTTCCACCATTGGATCCAACCCCTTTGGGCTCTAAAATTTGAAGGACATGGGGGTGGGCTTTGATCCACTTATGTGTGCACGGGTCACGATACCATTTTAATATAGTATCTCTGGGTGCAACCACACGTTTGACCACTACCTCAAGGTGCCCCCATGGCTCCAGGTAAAGCCCTCACGAGAATTGAACCTTGCCAAACGGTGAAAAACTCCTCGCTTTCCACCATTGGATCCAACCCCTTTGGGCATCGTTCACTTGATTGTTGATTGTGATCTTCTTGAAGTGTTTTGATACTGGACTATGTAAATAACATAAAATGAAAACATTGATAACAAGTTTTCATAATTAATAACTATGCAATTCTAAAAAATAACTTTGTAGAGACACCTCTTTCTACAAGTTTTGTATTATCCCTCGTCTTAAGAGAAACACATGTATTGCAATCCCCCATCCATGCATGGAAAAGAAATCATGCATCCATGACATTGCTGAGTTTTTCAATGGCCCACTATTGTTCCTATGATGTGCTTTTGAATAAAATACGGGATCCTTTTTCTAGCATTGTTTGGATTCTTGATGAATGAATATTACTAATAGAGTGTTTTTTAATGCCTCTTTGCAGAGTAGAAGATTTCCAATGTGATAATCATAATCTATGTTTGTGCATATCATGCACCCCACTAAATATGAAATTTGCATGCTTTTATTCATTGACAAGTATGTCTTCCTTTTCTCCATGGTGTACCTATAACCTATATCTTTCAAACAATTATTTTGACAATGTTCACTTGAAATCAAATCACCAATAGAACATGAGCTTGTGAACACTTCCTTCCTACACCTTGTATAATTGGAATGATTTGGATTGATATAAAAAGGTCTAGTCGTATTCTTGATCTTGGGTGCAGATGCAACACTTCTTTGTGTTGTCTCCACTAAGTTTATGGGAATATCATCATTCTCTCTATCAAGAGTAGGATTATCATCCTTGATATAATCATACTCAACATTGTTAGGAGACCCAACAAAAGAATGCCGAGCACCTTGAATCATGACTTAGAACACAATCTTCATTCCTAAGCCTATCATTATCTTCATTTCTATTCTCATCATTAAGAGGAATATCAAACTTAGTAAGAAAATGCTACCATTATCATCAAATCCATTGGATCTACCATGAAGGTATTCACTTGAAGAAAAATCATCATCATCTTGAATACTATCAATGACATCAAATTCACCACTTGGAGGAAATTCTTTGTCATTGGTGCCTTTAAAGTCTTCAGAGGAAAGTCACCATCACCATGGATGCCTTTAAATTCCCCGCTTGGAGAGCAATCTCCACTATCATCATAATTATCATCGTTGCTTTTGAAACCCCCACTTGGAGGAAAATCTTCATTGTCCTCATCAATGCCTTTCAAATCCCCACTTTCAAGAAAATCTTCATCATTTTCACTAGAGCCTTTACGTTCCTCAATTGGAGGAAAATCTTTATCATTATTAACACCTCCATTTGAAACATATTCATATCTCTCCTCTAAAGTCATTATCAGGAGGGAAGTTATCAATTGGAGGAAAATCTTTATCATTATTAACACCTTCATTTGAAACATCTTCATATCTCTCCTCTAAAGGAAAATCTCCATCATTGTTTCCATTAGAGTCATTACCAAGAGAGAAGTTATCATCCAAATCATCACTTGGAGAGATTTTGAGTATTGTCCACATCATTGATGTTATTATTAAATTGTTGAGAAGAATGATTACCATTATATTCTTCCCTTTTATCAGTGGTGCCATGAAAGTCCATTCTAAATACTTCTTCATCAACATGCTCAATCTCGTTGCTTGCACTATGATCAAACTCTTCATTTGATGAAAAATACAATTCTTTATTAACATTAAAAGCATTTACATAAAATTCACTTGTATCAAAAGTTGAGGTACACAAATAAGATGTTGATGTTTCATAAGTGGAGACTTCTTAATCAGATGAATCCCTGACTTCTCACTAAAAACATAGAATGGTACAATTGTCCACCCTTTCAAACAATTTTATAATTTGGAGAATACATTTTTTCCTCATTTTTTTTGTTTCCTCTAGGATTAAATAAAGCTTTTAATTATGCATATTTTCACACTTCATCATATTGTAGCAATTTACTAGATTAAATTGTGTCGATATTTAAAAAAAAATTGATATAACTAAGTTAAAAAATACTATAATTAAATAAATCTGTTAGTATTTTTATTTCTAATTTATGAGGAATTTTTTAAATTTCTTTTTAATTTATTCCACGTTCACTAAACATAGAAATGTTTGATCTAATTTTTGTTACATACACATTCTTCTTTTGTGTTTACTTTGCATTTAATATCGGGGTGAGTTGAATAAAGCGTTTGAAGCAATTTACAAGTGAGTTTCAAGATCACCAAGGAGTCATTCGATAGTGAGCTTTTAATTCAATAGTGATTTTGTATTCTTCACTTTGTATTTAATATTGGGGTGAGTTGAATAATTTTTGTTACATACACATTCTTCTTCTTTTGTGTTCACTTTGCATTTAATATCGGGGTGAGTTGAATAAAGGGTTTGAAGCAATTTACAAGTGAGTTTCAAGATCACCAAGGAGTCATTCGATAGTGAACTTTTAATTCAATAGTGATTTTGTATTCTTCGATTTGCATTTAATATTGGGGTGAGTTGAATAAAGGGTTTGGTTGCATTTAATATTGGGGTTGAGTTGAATAAAGGGTTTGGAGAAATTTAGAAGGGAGTTTCAAGATCACCAAGGAGTCGTCATTCAATAGTGAGCTTTTAAAAAATCTAAAAAAAACCTATAAAAACTTAAAATATAGAATAAAACCGTTAAAAAAATCATGATATATATATATATATATATATATATATATATATATATATATGTGTGTGTGGATGACGAAGATGGGTGTTGCAGGTCACACTATTCTAAGGCAAGGGTAAAAGGATTTTCAGAGACGAAGCATGATGGAGTTTCGTTCAAACTGAGGCAGAGAAGGAAGAGCGCACAAGTTGACTCAACGAAGAAGAGTCTTAGTGTTTTCGTGGCAGGTTTCTTTGTGTAATCTGAGCGAAAGCTCTCCCTTGTAAACTTTGTTTGTGTCACGAATTGAGCTCGACACACTGCTATCTTGTATTAAGAATTTGGGAGTTAGGTCGGTTTGGCCGCCCACTTGTACATGTTTCGTTTGTTGTGTATAAATGCTTTCTTTTTACTGTTGAAATAATCTAAGTATAAGAAAACACATACATAACTAAGTAATGAACGAAACGAAGCTAAGTGAAGGCATAACCTGGGTCAAGTAAGTCGGTTTGGCCTTGTCTCCGAACGAAAGGCTTCAATGCCCACACGTCGTTGGGATGTTGGGCGTTCGCAACCCAATCGAAGTCCTCAGCCCCGTGACAGATAACTCCACACCGTCTCTTTGTATTTTATATTTAAAATATAAAGAAAAGTTGAGTGTAATTTCCCCTCCTCCCCCACCATTTTGATTCCAATTGCACCTTCACCTTGCCTCTTGTTGCCATTTATTCGTGTTTTTCATTTTATTTTTTATTTTTTTATATATAGTGTTTACATATATGTATATATTAAAACTTGGTTATATCTATGTTATCTATGCTTGTGTTATGATTGTGAATATTTGACTTTTTTTTTTGATTTATAATTTTTTTAAAATTTTAAGTTTTATTTATTTTTCTCAAGATGGTTATTAAAATATATAAATTTTTTTTTTCATTTTCTACTCTACGTTTTTAAGAGTGATTTTTAATTAATTAATTTTAAACATGGTGATGTTTTTATAAGATTTTTATTTAAAAATATTATTATTATAAAAAATAAAATGTTATGTTTTTAAATTTTTGGTCTAGGGAAAATGTTATGAAGAAGGGGTTTTTGGAGCAAGATATGTAATCATGGCATCCAAAATTACAATTGGGATCTTTGAAATTGCTAGCAAACAAAAAACTAATACTTTTGTTCAAGGTTTGATAATTGAGCTTTAAGGGAATCCAACTTTTCTTGTAATTGATCCCTTGAAAGTAGTATCAAGTCCATTATCAAGTGTGGGCCTTCCAATTCTTTGGTTAAGTCAACATGCTTAAGCAATAAATCACCACTTTTTGAATTTATGGTGTCACATTCAATAAGTATTTCTTGTAAACAATTGATCTTCTTTAGCCAACATGCATTTATTTGTTTTAGTCGAACTTTAGAAGGAAGATTTTGTTCCCTTCAATGGACTTCATTTAAACTTGAAACTTTGGTAGAAAAGGTACCGACAACTTCTTTGTAAAATTGCTCATCCTTGTTTAAGTCTTTTTGGAGATATTCCTTGAAGTTTCAAATCTTGAAGAGAGAGTAGTTTAACTAGTTGCTAGCTTGCAAATTTCAAGGATTAAAGCAATTCTCTTTTTTTTTTTTTTTTTGGTAAATAAAAAGAGGTAATTCCTATTAATGAGCTGCCATTATACAAAATTGATACATGTCACTGTCTTACCACCTGTTCCTCCAAACTAGTCGAAACCGAAACAGGTGGCCGTCTATTACGCTTTTGGCCAAAAAAGGGCATCTGCCACTTACCCTGCCAATTGGAAACCAGAGCAGGTGGTGGATGATTGTGATGAAAGAACTGTTTGTGTAAGCTAAACAAACTATAAACCTATGAAAAATTAAAACTAGGCAAGAAATGAGCAGAGTACTAGTCCAAGCTGACAAGAAGAAAGCACCATCACCATGCTAGTGGAGCTCAGAGTGTTGTGCAAATCTAGACATTAGCAGGGCTTTGAGGACCATGGAACCTGTCATTCGAAGCTCCACTGTGAAGGATGTTGTCGCTAGGCTCAAGCACAAAGGGCTGTGCGTAGGTCAAGCACCTCTGCTTGGCTGGTGCATTCGAAAATGCATCGAACATCATGTCAATGCGGTTGCTGATGAGGGTGTCTTGATGAAGTTGGTCCACCATATAACTTATGATATCGAAAATGAGCTCCAACTGCTCCGGGATAAGAGGCTAGGGGGAGCCTAGTCGCATTCCTTAACTGTATTCAGCGGTGGATGCGTTGAGATGGGGAATTCCTCATGCATAGTGCAAGTGGCTCCCTCCATATCCACCACTGCTCTTGTAACTGCCTTGTTAGTGCTGTGGTGAATGTACATATCTGGGGTCGTGTGGAGGAATTCCTCTGGGAATTCCTCCTGAACAATGCATGTGGCACCTTACATGGCTACCACTGTGCCTATATCCGCTTTACTGGTGCTGGGGTGCATGTAATCATTCGGGACTGTGTAGAGGAGGGATTTCGGTCGAACCTGGATTGGTTCCTCTGAAAATTCCTCCTCAACGTAGGCCATTGGAGGAGTATGAGGCCGCACAGTGCACTGAGTCTGAGCAATGGACAAGGCCCATTCTAGATTATGCAGGCATCTCTGCTTGGCTGCATGACTGTACCAGGCAAGGCCTCGCATGGGATTTCCTCTCTCTCTCTTGGCATGGAGGAGCCTGGGGGCGAAAAACCAATTGGACTGAAGCGAAGAGAACCAACTGTGCCAAAACCCAATTCCCGGGCAGAGCGAGGTGATAGAGAACAAAGGTGAAGTGTTGCAAGCCATGGCTAAGCTGGATAGATATCCAAGGGACAAACATGACTGCAATGCAACCACCCGTACTCAACACCTGCCTCCTTCCATTAATGAACAATACCTCCATGAAACTGACGCGAGGGAGTTGTCCTCCCTTCCTCTGCAAGATTTTAAGGTTGCCCTCCATTCAAAACTGAGGTGAGGGATGGCGACTGGCCATATTTATGGCTGAGTTAACGGGAGGGCTGCATGGCCTCCTTCTGCTACGTGGCACCCCATCTGGGGAAATTCTCTTTTGAATATGATCTCCAATATACTTTCTAATTGTTGTTAATAGGCTTGAGACACTTTTTTATCTTGAGCTTGACTCTCCTATGTCTTCTAGACTGTTAAGTGGTCGTATTGTAGCAATTGGTTTAGTAAATAAAGGTCTTGGAAATAGATCATTCTACAATTCTTTCACTCTTTCCTTCAAGATCAAGTTTTCTTTTTCTATTTTATCAATTGAATATTTTAAAGCATCTCCTATGGCTTCATGGAATTCCATAACCTTAGAAGGTTTTACTCCTCGAATATCAATTTTTGAATTCCATTTTTCAACAACTTTCTTATTTTTTAAGTTAACTTTCTCAATTAACAATTTCTTTAGACTTTTATTGAAGGCCACATGATGCAATATGACAGACTCTTCTTCAAACACTATTGGCTCTTGATAAACTAGTTCTTCTGTTATTTCTCTATTTTCTATTAATCTTTGCTCAGCCCAATCAAGCTCACCTATTACAACATCAACCTCCATGTCTTTGAGTTCACATTTTGGTACTTCTTGACTTGCCTTTTGCACTATTTCTTTTTATCTCTTTGGATGTACATGGGTTGTATGTGATTTTTCAATAACCCTTCTAGAAGGGTCTTTGTCTCCTCCATTTCCAGAGTTTCAAGAATGAGACTTTATTTGTTCTTGACTGTTTCCATGAATTTTGTTTTTCGTTGAAGAACTTTTCTTGGAGAAATTGGGTGAGCCCAGGTTAGGGTTACCACTTGTTGTGGTTCACCCATTTTGTTTATATTGGTCATTTGTACTGACCAAAGTATTAATATCATCATGGGTTTTTTTAGGAGTGGCTTCTCGAGGGTTTTGGTTATGCCCTCCTCCTTTCTTCAATTGAGTAGACTTGATGAATGATGAGCCATAAACAATTGCAAACATGCGTGCCGTGAATAAATCATTAGGTTCAAAGCCATAAATTTAATGAATTTCCCTCAATTTATAATTATTAAAATGAATAGAAAATTCATCCAAATGAGACATTCTTGACAATGATCTCTCCAATTTTCTAAGGTAGTGGAATGAATTTCTTCTTCTGTTTTTCATTAAAGAAATGTGCCTAGGATTTATATTGTCTCTATATATCAACTGTGAAGAATTTGTTAGAGACATAATAAGGAAGGAAATAGGGTTTTCCTTGAAAACCAAATAGTCTGACATAACTAAAATCATCCAAAAGCTTGAAAATTCCATTTCCTGCTAGAAAGACATAAGCTTCTATTGAAAATCTTGGTGTGGTGGGACCATGAATAATCTTTTTAAAAGTGGATAAGAAACCACTCTTCACTTTGTAGAAATGGTATGGGGCTTTGTGCCTCCAAAGTGTTGGATACCAGAATTGTACTAGATCCTTGTTGTAATCCACATTTCTCGCTTGTGATAACTCCTTAAATATGTGACAACAAGCTATTTCATAAACTAAATAAGAAGTTATAAAGAGCTTCTTTGTCTTCCGAAAGTTTCTTAGTTGAAAGGAAACCTTGTTTAAAATAATGCGAGCCTAGTCGAACATGACATCTTCATGAATGGAGTGGTGAAGAACATACAACACATATCTTGGGAAAACAGTCGTGGATTCTTATCTAATGATTATGGAAAACAACCATGCAAACTCCTTATACGAGTATTTGAGTGAACATACCTCTATTTGTGCAGAGTTTCCAGAATAATCTGATGACTTTATGAGAAAATTGTCTAAGATATTTGTTCCTCCATTGCTGGCCTTCAAGAAAGCATCAAATTGAGAACTTTTAAATGTCATGATGGGTTCTGGAAGTCTAAGAATCCTCTTGAAAAATGTAGGCGCCTAAGAGATTGATGTCCTTTCTTGCATCTGAAATATTATATTCTCATTGTTAAACTTGTCCGTGCACGAGATAACTAATTCTTTAGAATCAGACACTTTTGACATACACCCTGTTATCCCCAATATCTAGGGATAACTAGGAGATCATGTCTCGAGGCCCACAGGTCCTAGACATGGAGTACCGAGAGTAGGATTGACCTGAGCATGGCCCTGGAGGGCCCATCCTTCTTTTCTTCGCCAGACTTGTCATGTCAGCAGCAACAACATCCATCACCATCGGCTTGGACTTGCATCAGAGAAGACTCTTGCTCCATGAGGTAATTGGTCCGAGGTATCATGGTATGTGTCATGTTTGATCACTATAACCTTCTTATATATGCATCAGGTTCCTTGTATTTCTGATAACTGCTTGGATCTTACACTAATCCACTTGACCATTGTTGGGGTGATTGACGGGGTGACTTAGCAAGCTTGTATTCATGGGTTTTGGTTAGCCACCAGGG
>ML801526.1:0-20457 GCA_009831015.1 Picea engelmannii | reverse complement strand
TCTCCTTGACTTGGCCTTTAGCCTTCCTTTATCCAGATTAACTTAGGAACGTCTCCCTTGGACTTGCCCTCCTAAATAGAAAGAGCCCCCCATCGAGGTGACAGTGGGTGGGGAAGCTCCTATTACGCCGGTTTCAAGCCCTGACTCAAGCCCTTGGAACTATCCTACAAACTGTGCGATAACAGTACTAACCACTACTGCATGTATTAGTTTTATTGTTGCCTTGTCTCGCAAACATGTGCCTCTTCTGTGGTGTTTCTTCATTTTGACTATCTTCTTGGTGGTAATCTGTGAAAGGGAAAACTTGCCTTAGATCCTTAAGCCTTTGCCCTTCAAAACCCCAGATTGCCTGGGACGTCTCCCTTGGGTTTAGCCACCCTAAATAGAAAGAGACCCCCATCGAGGTGACAGTGGGTGGGGAAGCTCCTGTTACGCCTGTTTGACCTTTACCTTTCAGCTACCTGACCTAAACTACAAACTGAGCGATAACACACCCAACCAATGCAATCCCAAAAGTCTAAACTTTGTTTGAATTCCTTTCTTAAAGCGAAAGTGTCGAATACCACTTGAATGCTTCAAATCGCTAGAATGCACGGTCTTCTCATCCCTTTGTGTTGATAGTATCTCCACAATATAGTTCTCATTTCTTATTTGACGTACTTGGGAAATATTAATTTGAGTGAATAGGTGGCGGTTCTGTCGAAGTAACAAAAATTGCAGCAAGGATTTAATATCTTACTAAATTCTCCACATATTGCCTTGATATCACATGTCGCAACACTTAATTCAAAATTGTTAATTGCATGATTTGATTTGGATTTAAGGCGAGGGTTTTATGAGACTCACATTAGGATTATAAATTTTCTTGGAGAGTGTGACTATGTATTAGGATGAATGCAAAATGGTTAATTATGGGAGTGTAAAGTGAGTAATGTGAGGGGCGTTTTGTTGAATGCAGGTTGCGAGATGCGGCATATGAAAGGGGAGATGAGGGGGGATATCTCACATCCACAATCAAGAAATAAACTAAGTATTAAAACAATCCATTCTGTGTGGTACGAAAGTGTGAGGGTCATTTTGGAGTGGGTGAAAGTGTGGGTTTACGTACCTTTTGGAACGGTTCTTACTTCCGCAATGGGACTCCCGCAAACAAAGAATTGGTTAAGTGTAATAAGTGAAGAAAGGGTGACACAAAAATGGGAAAACAACTAAGTGTTGATGATGCGAAATTGCGGGTTGTGGAGGTGCAGACTCGTGATGACTATGGTGGTGTTCCCTACAATCCGCATTTTGCAAAAATGACTTAAGTGTGGGATATACAAAAGAAAAAGTATGACCAAAAGCCTAGAACTTTAATCAATGAATGATGATCAACAAAGTCGTGGTTAGCTATGAATATCACATTGAAAGTTCTAGGAGAAGTAGGGAAATCATAATATGAAGTGTTGATCTAGAGGACAATGCTATGAAAACAACACAAAATACCATTCAAGATTGAGTGAGGAGGAATTATATGGTTGGCAATGGCTATACATTTCATTTGAATGTGAAGCAACTTTATAGACCCGCAAAAAACCAAGAGAATTATCAAAATTAGAAAGTCGCACCACTTGTATATTCACGATTTGAAAACATTGGTGAGGTACAATCCATATGCACATGTGG
The DNA here is from genome assembly GCA_009831015.1 of Picea engelmannii. Lineage (NCBI taxonomy): Eukaryota > Viridiplantae > Streptophyta > Pinopsida > Pinales > Pinaceae > Picea > Picea engelmannii. The sequence continues at coordinate 18,792 of ML801526.1, read as the reverse complement.
TTGACTAACTGGTTCTTGTTGGTCCATTGAATCATTATGCTGGTTTAACAAATACATAAGTAAAGTTATTGGCATGGGATCATAACACAAATAATAAGTATAAGATGTCTACTTTCATATAAAGGGTAAGATTTATTCATAATGAATTTTAAGGAATATGTCATGGGGATAGATCAAAGGTTGATGCAAGTTTTTGGAAGCAATGTTGTATGGAAGTAAACATCCAAATTGATGAGGAAAGTGTGAAACAAAAAAGTCACAAAGGAAGTGATTCATTCAGAGTTGCATATACTTTTTTTCAATTGGGATTTAAAAGTAGACATACATGGGATTTGATTGATGAGATTTTTAGCTTATGGGAGAATATTGGTATAAAAAATCAAAAGGTTAAAAAGTGTAAATCTTAGCATGTTTTACTAGTAAGACAAGTCTTGAAATTAAGAGTCTGCGAGAAGAGATGACCATAACACCTTGAAGATCGATGAAAGGAGTGAAGGATGAAGCACTTATCATGGCTATACTACATATAAGGCTAGGTGAAATGTGTAATGAGATTCAAAAGTAAGTTTGTTGAGTGATTTATTTTATCGATGTTAACTTTATAAAATTTATTTTTTCAATTTAACATATTATTCTTTTGAGTATTTTATTATAGATATCATTATAACATTATTTATTCCATTTATCTAGTCACAAGGTTTATATAATAATACAAGAGAAAATGGGCATAATGTTCAATGAAGAGAGTTGGGATGAGGTTAAATGCAACTATCAAGAATCAAGCTCCATAGCATTATTAAACAATTTTTTGTTGCATTAAAAAATGTATGTTGATTTATGATATTCATTTTACTCATTTGTAGATTAATTAATTTATACTTCATTACTTATAGATATATAATATACTTTTGTCTTTTTTATACAAGATACTGAAGAGGAATATAGATAGAGTAACAACAACCTTTAAAAGTTATATTCAAAAACTAAGTTTGAAAGACAAAGAAGGAATCATCTTAAGAATGTTCAACTGGATGATACCCTTGATCACTACATTTGGAATGTGATTGACGCTGTGCAATATCAAGTAATATTAGGTGACTGTGAAAACATTCCAAATATTGGTCCTAAAGAAAAATACTCCCTAGTTATTGTGGATATACCTCATGGTTACATAGTCAAAACAATGATTATGATTGCGAGTTGTATACTTACCAAGCATTTAGTATAGTGGTTACGAGATTTCTAGAATTTACAATGTCACCATTTTGGAGATTTGTGGTTTTTCATTCATACACAGGAACATTATTAGTGCCTTCAACCTTCAAGGGTAAATAAAATTCAACGAAACAACTTTATTGGTAAGATAACTAAAGTGTATCATTTATTGTTTAATGTTAGAAATCAATTTTAATTATTTACAAGCTAATTAAAATATTATTTAATTATGTTATAGGCACAAGCCTAATCTTCTTAACTCCAATAATGATCTATTTATGAGTGATGTTGAAAGTATATATCTTGCATGTTGGAAAAACATTAATGCTTATGTTCTTATCATTGAAAAAGATGGAGACAAACATAGTCAATTAAATTAGTGACTTACAATGTTATGGTTAGAAAACTAACATATGAGAAAAAGGATTTGAAAGGAGAGATTGTAAACATTTATCAAAAGCCACACGCATTGATTATCCTATAGATACTTTTCAAGTGAAGAAGATTGGGTTTTGCATTTGTTCTTAGGTTTACATAAAATTTATGATATATATATATATATATATATATATATATATATATATATATATATATATAGAAATCTATTTTGAATTTTGATAAAACTTTAAACTTTAAATATTAATATTGTATAATCTATTTCAATTTTTGGGGTGATCTAGAGTTTTATGGCTATACATAAATCAAAAGTGGCTCAATTTCTTTTTATTGTAATTAAAGTTTATTAATATATTTTGAAATCCATTTTGAATTTTGATAAAACTTTAAACTTTAAATATTAATATTGTATAATCTATTTCAATTTTTGGGGTGATCTAGATTTCTATTGCTATACAAAAGTAGTTAAATTTCTTTTTATTGTAATTAAAGTTTATGAATATATTTTGAAATCCATTTTGATTTATTTTGAATTTTGATAAAACTTTATAAAGAATCACAAGTAAAATTCTAAAGAATCACAAGTAATCACTTATGCTCTTAAGGTCCGATAGACCAATAGGTCTTACTGGACGTTAATCATCATCATCATCATCATATAAAAGCATACTTCAATTTTAATTTTCTTTTTTCTAATTTATATTTGTTTACATTATTTTATTGAATTATTTTTCTATGTTTGGTGATTAAGTAGAGCATTAGCATGCTGCTTACAGAAAGGAAGAGATTACATATCCATTGAAAATTGATACACAACAATGTAAATTTTTTTTTTTTTAACAGAAACGATTAAAGATTATATTAATGGGGTGGGCTAGCCACAGATCCGATTACAAAATGGCCTCGAATTTCTTTGGGTCTGTCTTTCTGAATCATTCTACTTCTATAGCTATAGACTAGTGAACTGAACTAGATCCTGTACGACTTCTAATAGAACTGAGTTACATTTGAGTGCCAAAACTCCAGTCACTATTTTAGCATAAGTCTTATCACTGTTTCAGCATATGTCTCTGCACTGTTTCAGCACTTGTTACAACGGTGTTTCAGCATATGTTCTAGCACTGTTTCAGCATCTGTTCCAGCACTGTGATTCAACATCTGTTCCAGCACTGTGTTTCAGCATCTGTTCAAAAAATACTGTTTCAGCATATGTTCGACGGCCTAATAGTTGACTAAAGGAACTCTTGATTATTTTTTCTTTCCGGATCGACTTCTGGTCGTCATTGGTTGTGTTTCTGGTGGTGTCTTTTTCCTCTTCTCAACTGTTATCCAACCTTCTTTGGCAGGTAGTGATGTTGTTGTTGATTCAGTTATCCCCATATTTCCCTGATCCCGGGGACTTGTTTTCTTTGGGGATGTCAATGCTGCTTCATCTTTATCGTCTTTATTGGCCTCGTTTGCCCAACTTGAAGGAGGCGGGGGGCTGAAAAGAACTTTGCTTTCTTTTCTTGTATCAGGAGTGTCTGAAGCCTTAATACTTTCTATTCCCGGATCAAGAGAAGTTGAAGCTTTACTTTTCGGATGAGGGACGTTCTTGGAAGTGCCTTTGGAGTCAAGGCTCAGAGGGTCTGGTTCTAAAGAAGATTTTTGGGTGTTTGTAATAATTAGTTGATGATCTTCATTGGAGCCTTCCCACCAGGTTGATTTACGTTGTTGTTTTCCCGCTTTCCTGTTTCCCTTAGTGCATTGAGCTGCTATGTGCCCTGTTTCGAAACAAGCCCTGCAACGCAGTGAGATTCTTTCATAGTCTAGCTTTTGGGTCCAGGTGTAGTTTTTGCAACCCAAAATAATTTTTGCTGGAAACCCTTTGCTAAAGTCCATTTCCACGCAGATTCTAGCATAAGAGGGCGTGCTATGAATTCTAGTTTCTTTGCTTGCAAAATAAAATTTTCCTAATGCTGATCCAATATCTCGAAGAGAAGTTTCGCCCCAAAAATGCAAGGGAAGATTCGGGAGTCTGACCCAAACTGGAGCAGAAGAAAGAACAGTAGTCAGAGGATTGAAACAAGGAGTCCATACCATCATGCACAAACCTGAGTTTCCCCAAAACCAAGGGCAAGAGGCTAGGATCAAATCTCGATCTGCTGCCAGATCAAACTCTGCAATGAAGAAACCCTTCGGGCAGGGGTGAATGAACAAATCTTCCTTGATGAGAGGCTTCCAGTGGGCTGAGATCCAGCCATTGAGATCCACAAGCCGCAGCCAAAGTCCATTGAACCGACAGATTAAAGCATTTTCCCGAAAGTAATCTTCCTCATCTTCAGCTTCCTGACCCATGAGAAGAGAGATTGCTGGAGCTTCTTTAACCGAGCAGACAGATGGGGAGGAGCGAGCTGAGGTTTCTGATTTAACAGCCTCACTGTAGGAAGTTGGGATGCTACCCGAAGGGCCGGGGGTGAGAGGAACCGAGCATAGCTGATTTGCAAAACCGTGTTGGGCAGAGCCGTCGTTGGAGAGGAGTCGTGTCGGAGAGGAACCGCGCATGGATGGCTGAGAGGAAGCCGCCATTGAAGAGAGAGCTGCGGTCGTTGAAGAGGGAGCTGCGATCATTGAAGAGAGAGCAACTGCGACCAAGAGGCCGAGCTGCAGAGGGGAGGGCGGCTAGGGTTTAACCCTAGCCGCAGAGGCGCTGTGAAGCACCCGGAGCGTCCAAATATCAAATCGAGTTTTACCAGGGCTGTTAGCGACAACAATGTAATTTTATTAAACATAGAATCAATTCTATTAAATCTCTTCTAGATGAAATGTAAAAAGTTGGTTTGAAAAGAGATTTTAGTTAAACACGCGTGGCAAAAATGTCAAAGGAGTTTCAACCACCATTGAAAGGGTTGTTTGGAAATAACATTTTGGACAACTAGTAGATATAGAAGACCCAATAGAAGGGTAGAATGACACCGGAGAAAATGATGATGTATCTATTGAAAATAACTAATTTGACCTAGTTGATATTATTGATTAGTTTTAAGATATCATTGAAGAACATGGTCAATTTGATAAATTATTAATAAGCTATATTATAATGTTTTACCTTTGAGATTTTACATTGATAATAAATATCTCTATATTGTTGTTTTATGATGATTTTTTTAATACGTTCTTTATCAAATTGTATGGTTTACATTTTTTCTTTCATTTTAACATGAATTAATTTTAGTGAAGATAACATTAAATATTGCCATTTTCTAAATGAAATCTATAAAGATATGTTAAAAAATGTTCTAAAGTGTTAATTTTCTGTCTTTTTCGTCAATTATGAGCACAAAAAATGCTTTATTTGACATAATTTTTTAAACAAAAAGCTTCCGGAATATACACATTTTTCATTATAACTAGTTTTTAAATGTTTTAAAATAGTGTTATTTAGCTACAACTATCAATTATGAATTGAATTAAATCTAATAAAATGTTGGAAACATATTTTGCATTGTATTTAAAATATATGACATCCTAAATTAATTAATAACACATAATTTGATGAAAAATCACAACTTTGAAAAAAAAAATGATGCATAACATTTCTTTTTAAAGAAATTGAAGATTATATATATATAAAAGATTGGATCATAACAAAACAACAGTCAAAATATTTACAAAATTTGGCTCATCATTGATTGAGTCCATTACTACTATCCTACTATCAAAGACATTATAAAGTTGCTTATACATTCGGGCAGTCCGACTGCCACAGACTTTGACATATTGACCTAGCAACAAAACACATTTATAATACATATTATAAGGCGTTGATTCATTCCTAGGTTCTTCCTGAACTTCCACTTGGCTTGGTGCATTATCTTCAGTTTCCATTAGTTCCACTTCCCATACTTCTTGTTCCTCTCCGGTGTTTCTAGCTTGAGATATTCCTACATTTTGATTGTTTGAGTTTGAATTAGATTGTTGGGGTATTTCCATTTTTATTAGTTGATTGCATTTATGTTCCAGGGAGTTCATATGTTGGAGAAGCCTTGCTACTGTTTGCTCAAGGGCATTGATCCACTTTCTGCCTCTCTAGCGCTTGATTACCTTCCTGTTCCAGGGAGTCCATTCGTTGAAGAAGCATTGCTACTTTCTGCTCAAGGGCGATGATCCACTGTCTCTCTACCTCTAACGAGTCAATTCGATGGGGGAGAGCATTAACCATCTATTCTAAGTTGTTGACGTTAGCTAAAATTTCTTTGATTTGTACTTTGGTGCCTTCAACTATGTCTTCTTGCCTTTGCAATATGCATTTATTATCACTCCACTACATATTACGTACTCTGGTGCCTTCAACTATGTCTTCTTGCCTTTGCAATATGCATTTATTATCACTCCATGAAAGATCCATAATGAAATGACCAAATTTTCCCCAACTCTAGAAGATATCAAAACAGATAGCCCAAATAGACAAGCAAGGTGCCACCTCTTACCATAATTTATCCCAACAAATGTCTTGTTTATATTTCTACTCAGATGACCTTTAATTTTAGTAATTTGAGAGTTGAACTTAAGAATGATACACCGAAAAAATCAGGAATTGAAATGGAGACAACCAATTCTGCTCACAAACAATCCACTGCTAGGGTATCCTGCAAAGACTAGAACCACATATACCTCCAAACGGTGAGCCCGAGAAATTTAAAGTAATAGAGAACCCAACACTATAAAATTCACTCGATAAACTGACAGTCTGATGGACGTTGAGGATACCCATTTTCAACAAAATGGCATTACAAATTGTAGAGGTAGAAGGGGCAGAGATAGTTTTAATAATAAAAACCTAAGACCGAAACCTAGGTTACTGGTTTTCCTCTATATCAAAACTAGAATGCTTGATGATGGTGCCTTCATTTCGTAAACGACCGTCAAAGTTTAAATAAATATTCTCAAAAAAGGAACAGGGTTACCTGGAAAACAAAGAATCCTCACAATGTTGACTAAGAGGAAACCTATGAGAGCATGCTTCCCAATGAAAACCATTGTTGGTGCTCCTTTCTCGCTCGTTTTCTTCAAGAATAAACGAGACCATCTCGGCCCCACCTAGAAATGCGATACCACACACACAATGTTGAATTTTGAATTTACTTCTCTGATTATTGGAGTGTGTGAGCAACGGACTAATAACTCAAGCTCTCCGCCGACCATCTGAGCTCATTAATGCATGCTTCATGAGTTTAGGGTATAGGATGGAACCTTATGTTCCCATTGACCACTAATTCACTGTTTCCTAGCCCAGATCCCACCTTGGCTAGCTTATCCGCTTCAACATTTAGTTCTCCTTTGATGTGGAAAAGAGTGCTTCGATCAAAGTTATTGAGTGCAACTAAGGAGCGAGACATGACACCTGAATAGACATTTCCACCATTAATATTCCCTTTAACCACTGCTCTTATGACAATCATAGAGTCTCTACAAGTTATTTGGTTTCAAATCCCCTTAGAATGAGCCAAACTAAGGCCTGGATAGAGAGGGCCTCCTCATCATTGGTCATTCACCCTAACATTTTTAATATTGTTTAAAATGATAATTTTTATGTTTTTAAATAACATGGAAGAAAAAATGAAAGAGCAAGAAAAAACACTATTAAATAAAAATAAAAATAGGATTTTTAAACAAAAAATGAAAAATATGGAAAAAAAAGATTGAAAATAAAGTTGGTATTTAATAGTAAAAAATATTCAAAATCTTAAAAAACTACCTCAAAAAAAGAGTGCTACTTGTAACACCATTTTTTGAAAAAGGAGTAAAAACAACCACTAAATGCGACCTCTAAAAAATGAGAACTTTGGAGAGTTCTTGTCAAGTTTGTAACTATGTTTATAGTGCTAAATGTTTAGACTTAGCTTCTATATGTTTGTCAAATTGCTTAACACAATAAATTAGTTGTTATTGTGAGCCTTAATTGATGTCCCCACTAGGTTAGGTTGACAAAACTGTAATCATCTAGTTTACCCTGGCTACCATCCTTAGAATGAAGGGAAGTGCCCAATGAGTTTCTCAGGATGTGTATTTCATTGAAAACAAACCTATAGATGCATTGGTCCAAACAATACCATGCACACCCTTCTAGGCCTACCTTTTATTTAAAAAAAATATTGTCAATGTGCCAAATGGATTTAACAACATTGGTGCTTAAGATTACCACATTCACTATGGTAAGTTAAATATTTAAAAAAAATAATATTTATGGTGTTCCTTATATCTATACGCATATTGATGTGTCAAGATACATGATGCACTACAATAGGGTTAAAAGCTTTCCAAACCCAATACAAGCACTAATGCACCTTATCCAACTAGAAACACTTCATTGTCTACTGCTACCGAATTGTCGTATTTCTCCACTTCTCTTCCACAATGGATTTGTTACTGTTTTGGAATTTTTCAAAATTGTATGAAATATACACGTGTTTATATATATGGTAACCATGCCTCCTCTGTAATGTCCCCAATTTGGGACATCATCACAGTGCAGAGGGTTATGATGACCAGAGTAGCCAGATGGAGGTTATAGCGAGTACATGGGTATTTGAGAGGCATTGTGGGGTCTAGCTTGCATTGATGATCATATTCCATCATTATGAGCCATTCCGCACATATTGGCTTTGGTTTCGTTGCATTCCGACGATTTCCATGAATTTGACTATTTTGAGCTATAAGTCAATGGAATTCACTAAAGAGGTCATTTTGGGCACATTACTTGGAGGAACCTCTCAGTGTAATAGCTCATTGGAATTAGGAGGAGCAACACTACAGGATGGGATGGCTAGAAGTGACTTTCAGTGGCCAGGGAAGCCACAAGGAGAGATAAGGAGCTTTTTAGAGGTAAAAAGGTTAATTAATTAATTAATAAAATATTAATAAAATGAAAGTCACTTTGGAGGGACAAAGTGAGCCAAAAGTATAAAGGAAAGGCAACAACCTCTTCTCATTCATTCATGTATGTTTATCTTTTGATATCTGGCTTTAGCTAGTGAGCCCAACATTGGGGGTTTTGAGGGTTTTGACATAACAAACCCTAGAGGACGATTCGGTGGTAAAAGATTCCACCTAGCTTGTCCCAAGCTTGGTCTCGGAGATGCAATACTCTCCCACACCATTATAGCTCCAGATCTACTCAGTTGCAGGAGGATTCCAGATCAGTTGCTTGTGCAGGTAGAGAGAGGGCGCACCAGTTGGGGGTTTCCAGCAAGGGGGGGTGCACCATTCATTGAGGAAGGATTCGTCCTAGCTGAGGAGAAGGGATTCCGGGAATTCCAGGTATTGGGTTTCCTTTGCAGGGGTCTTGGCATCATTCTTGGTGGTTTTCCGGAGTCTTTCAGTGGAGGATCTATTTGTATTGAGAGTGGGACGTTTTCCCAAGAGGAGGGCGCACCATCATTGGGAGGGTAGCTAGATCTAAGGATCTAGCAGGTATTTTGAGGATTTGAGCACTCGGGTTCTCATTGCAGCGTCCTGATCTATCATTTTGGAGAGTTTCAGAGCGTTCAGAGGCCTCCTTCATCAGGGCTGAATTATCTAGGGCATCAGTCCTCTAGTGGGGCGCACCATTAAGTGGAGGAGTTCAGATCTACAGGGTTTGAGAGTGGATTTGGAGATTCAGGCACCTGGGTTGTTCTTACCATCACCCGATCTACTGTTTGTCATCTTTTTGGAGGTGATTGGACATCTTTGGCACCAGGGCCGAATTGTTGAGGAGCTTTAGTTATCCAGCAGAGCATGGCATCTTCCATCAGTGAGGGGTTTGGCACTTGGCATTGGTCTTCATCTCTTATCCAGCCTTTGGAGGCTTATTTTGTATCGGCAGAGCATTTTGTAGCAGCTCATACTTGTTATCTATTATCTATCGTCTTGGCCATCTGTTGAGCATTCCAGATCGACATCTCCATTGTAGCAGGTTCTTCTATTTTATGAATAAAGAAGATTTGAGATGTTTTGGCTTGTCTATCTTATTGCATATGGTTGAGGTATGTTCCATGGTTATCTCTTTCTGTTATTTGCTGCATACACACATATTAACACATCTAAACAAATGGATCAACAAACTGTTTGACGAAATACCTCACTCAGAAAAAGTTTTAAAAAGACACCAAAATCGTGATGATCCTTGCATAATGGCTTGGGATCATTACATCCTCATTAAACAAGAGACCAAATAAATTGAAAGTTATCCTTTACTTTAATTTTTCAATGGCTTAAATTTCAAATTAGATTTTCATTCTTTTTTTAATTTGTTGCTAATGTGGCTCTAGGTTTCATCCTACACCAAATGTCAGTGCCTATACAGGTTACATTAGTTAGCTGTGCGCCAAGGAATATTGAGAATAATGAACAATTATATATGAAACACACATGAATTACCCATGCTCTCCAATGTGCTAATGAATGCACAACAACACCAGGAGTAATGCTCCCAATAAGATGAGGTGCATCAGACATCCTTGGTAACTATACTAAGCAATGGTAGTGTGCATATGGATAAATAAGTGCACCATTACATTTCTCTCTATCATTTTGAGTACACCAAAATATCAATGTACTAAACTGAATTATGGCATGTAATGAGAGGGCATTGACCTAAATAGGGTGCACGAGAATTTATATTGCATGGAGTATTGATAATATTTTTAAAAAATATCAAACTAGTTAGTGTGTGAATTATTTAATAAGAACAACAGTAACCAATGATTTATTACAAATGGGGCACATTAGAGTGGTTGATGCATTAATGAATTATAGTACATTGATGATAGCACGCTTATTTAAAATGGTACATAAATTATTTTTATACATGTTAGTTTAAGTTCAATATTGAATGAATATTACAAATGGTAATTTAGTATAGATTGTTTATTTTATGAAAATATTTAGCTAATGATATTTGTATGTGAATCATGGACAACCACATCAATAACAAGTTGACCCATATACCTTCATGCACATATGGGAGGTGTGGGAGAGGGAGAAGGAGAAGGAGAGGGAGAGGGATATGTTTCCACTTCCTGTTACACCTCATACTCATTTCCTTTTAAGGGATGTAGATATCCTCAAGTTTTATGAGGAGACTAACTCCCTTAAGGGGAACACAAACTTATCGTTATAATTGAATTTTCGCTAGGATCATGGTAGGTAGGTTCTTCATGGTTGGTCCCAATATCTGGTACCAATCCATGAAGGAGGATTTTTATCTCATCACTATGATATCTAGGAAGGGGAGACTTTTCTCCATTTCCTTTCTCTACCACCTCGTATCGTAGGATATAGTTGGTTGGCATATGTACAGAGATATGTTAGAGCAGACATTGTTGACCCTAGTGACTTTCAGGTTACTAGATCAAGTTGAGATTATATTCTTTCAAATCATACGAGGTTAGGTGATTGTGCCTTATCATCACAACACTAACACAACATACCATGGATGACTAGTGCATTAGTTACCCTTTGATGTACTATGTAGATAGTTTACTTCATAATCCTAGACTGATTAGGTGGTCTACCATTATTTTACAACAATTTTATTTTGTTTTGGATTGTTTTTTTGTTTGTTTGTTAGTTTGTCCGTGACATGTGGGACTAACCTATGGCTAAGAAACCGCGACTCAGGGGCATCTAAGTCGTCAAAATTACTCGGGGATCGCACCTGGCCTAAGCCACACCAACCCTTAACATGGATGGATTTTTTCTCCCTGCAGGTTTCGAACCGGTGACTTTAACATCACAGAGCGCCTTAATAACACACTCCGTCATCGACTGTCCTACACCTCGGGGACTTAAAATTTGAAGGATATGGGGGTGGGCTTTGATCCACTTATGTGTGCACGGGTCATGATACCATTTAATATAGTATCTCTGGGTGCAACCACACGTTCGACCACTACCTCAAGGTGTCCCCATGGCTCTAGGGAAATCCCTCACGAGAATTGAACCTTGTCCAACGGTGAAAAACTCCTCGCTTTCCACCATTGGATCCAACCCCTTTGGGCATTTTGTTTTGGATTGTTATCATAACATGTTTACTTTATTTATTGAGAGGTTTTTTATGACTTCGAGAATATTCAACTGCCACCCTCCTAGGCCAATGACCAATGTGATTATGTGCATGTGGGGAAGATGTTTCCCAAGAGGGGTCAATTGGAGTAGTCGTGTAGACTAGTGGGTGCAACTATTTTGGCTATGTTAGGTAGTGAGGAAAATCACATCCTTAATCATGTAGAGTATTGATATGCATAGATTTATTGGAGAGGGTGTCTAAACTTCCTATTTACTCTAGAAAAAATGCTAGATTAAATCATAAAAGCAATTTCTAAATAAGATTTAATTAGTTTTTAAAATTAATTTGTTCCATTAAATCATTCATTAAATCATGAAAAATAATTCTAAATTTTTATATTAGATATAAAAATAGATTAAAAAAACACATTCAAGTGAAGTGACTTAGATGATGACAATAATAATATATATTAATCTTACAAATAATGGTAACATATTATATATTAAATCATGAAAACAATTTAAATCAAATTTAATTAATTTTTAAAATCAATTTGTTTGAATAAATGTTTTATTAAATCATGAAAATAATTCTAAAAATTTACCTTATATTAAATATAAAAAGATCTTCATGTGTTTGACTACACATTTTTACAAACTCAATTAATTGATTCCATCAATGACCATAGGGTTCAATAAATTTTAAATCAAATTTTAAAGTTAAATTATATATTTGAAATTTATTCTTATTTATTTTTACTAAATTTATTATTAATATTGATAAAATCAAAATCGTGATAGTTAAATTTAACAAAATAATTATTCCTTTAATTGTATATAGTGATAACATATTATATATTAAATCATGAAAACAATTTTAAATTAGATTTGATTAATTTTTTTATGTCAATTATTTTGATTAAATCTTATTTTAAATCATTAACAAATATTTCTAATTTTTTTATTAAATATAAAAAGAGATTAAAAAAATACCTTCAATTTGATGATAATGGTTTTAAATAATAATCTTAAAATTATTGATAACATATTTTATATTAAATTAAGAAAGTAATTTTTTTTTTCAAAAAAAAAAAGACATATTTATATTTAAGATGAAGATAACTATAGTTCTTAGATGTATATGCACAAAAAAATTGTTTCTCTTATTGGAGAAGCCCATAATAGTCAAACAAAAAATATCATAAGACTCGTCTAAGCTGTACACTACAAAATCACTGTTATACAATGTCATATTGCAAATTGAAAGTATAAATTTAAAGGTCAGAGATTAAAATTTGACTATGAGCCACTGCTCCACCATAATTATATTCTTGACGCGTGTAATAATTCTTAGGTAACAAAAATCCCTCTTTAGAGAGTTGGTCTCCTATTTGTTTCAACTCTCTGTAGATGTGTATAAACAATCTGAGTGAAAAGACGAGATATATTGCAAAGCTGAAAAAATAGTGGCCTCAGACCAATGTTATGAAGATGAAAATTACTATATAGATAGTTAATAATAATATTGGAGTCACCAAATACCTACAATGAATCAATTATGAGGCGATGATAAAATTTTAGTAATAAGAAGAGAACCATGAACTCACCGATAAATCGTGAAAATAATTCTAATCAAATTTTATTAATTTTAAAAATCAATTTGTTTGATTAAATCATGAAAGCAATTTTAAATTTTATATTAAACATTAAAATAGATCTTCAACTAAAGTGACATTGACGATAATAATTGTTAACATTAATTTTTTAAAAAGAGACAATGAGGAGATCTTGATTTATAATTCATTAGAGATTGAAGTTCCAAAACAATTTTTCTTTCTTTCAAGATGATGATTGTAAATGGTTGTTAATTGTTCATATCCACAAGAAAATGAAGAAAACATGATTTTGGTATTGTATTAACTTTTTCAAAATTTTGAAATTTGGTGATAAGATAATGCCCAAATATATATGTTTGTGAAATCATCACTGATTATACTTTCATTCCCTAACATGATTTGTGTCGGCCATTTATTTAAACAATTGTTATTACATAATTGTAAAAATGAACTAAACGTACAATCATTAAGAATACATACATAGTTGGCTAAATATAGAAAACCATAATAAAATGACACATCCACAACATAAATGTTGAAATAAAACATGTACATATCACTCTTTGTTTCCATCACCCCAATTATCTTACTCACTTGGCATGATAACATCGTTGTTCTCAAAAACATGTTTTGATCTTGGATCATGTCTTAGTGCGAACCACCAATATCTATCCAACACATCCTAGTAAAAAAACACTTGGTTACAATGCCTTGAGAAAACATAAGGCTCCTTCTCTTCATCCCATATATTTTTAGAGTTAATATGTATTATCCCACTATCACAATCTTCCTTTACATTACTCTGATCAATGATATGTTACCACTTGCACCTAAAAATAACACATTAGAAATATAAGAAGTCCACTTGCATGATTTCTTGTATCTTTCCAATATAACCTAACTTCCACACAATGGCTATCATGACTTGATTGGTCAAAACCAACCTCCACTCCACATTCAAGTGTGACATTTCCATCATTGGAATTCTTAATGAGAAAATGATATCCATATGCTCACATCTATGGAAACAAATGCACTTGTAAAAATGAGAACAAAGGACGATGCCATATGTCTTGTAACCTAAGCATTCATAAAAATATATTACATGTTATAATTCAAGCATGAACTACAAGATGAATAATTAACATAGAAAGATTATTGCAGAGATACTACACCCAATCCCTATGTTTAATGCATCCTCTTCACCATTTACTTAACAATTAGATGCACCATATTTCTTCTTGATCTAGTTATCCACCCAACTGTTGGGATATATCATTGGTGTATATTTTTTAAATGATTAGTATAAGGTTCACACAACATGCATGAGAAAAGGATAATGATACTATGAAATAAACATTACAAAATTAATTGGCATAACACTATGAGTTCATAGCATATAACTTACACTACAGAAAAAATAAGCATGTAATCAACATACACACCCTTAGAAGGTTCAAATGGTCATGTGATTTCAACTATAACAAATTTCCTTCCATATTGAAGTAATGCCATAGAATTGACCCGTATAAAGAAGGCACCTTCACACCAATTATAACATCCTTAGTTATAGATAGATTGTCTTTCTTCAAATTCCATTGGAAATCACCTTATTTAAAAGACCAAGAGAGACTGACCTCTCCTCTACTTGATTTTATTAGATAATTTTTCTTTTAGTATTCGAAGAAATAAAATCTCTCTAAATTCCGATGCGTCACTTTTTTCAATGATACATGCCTTCATAAAGAATATGAACATTTTCTAATATATGCATGGGATATAGTAAGTGATCAATGCTAACATTCTCCTAATATGGAAGCTCATAAAATACATATTTCATTTTCAACACAATGGACATTTTCTCAACGTAAGTGTTGAAAAATTCAGGATCATTAAACATAGGTTCCCCATTTGAATCGAGTAATTATGCAATTTCCTTCTTCTCTATTTCATATATCATAACCTAGTATTCTTGTGTCTTCATGTTCTCTCTAGTTTACCATTGAAAGTATATGCTTCTCTTCTATAAGGGTGGTTTTATAAGAGAAATACCCTTGAGAAGTCATGCACCAACTTTCAAATGATGTTGGGCCACCTAGCCTTTAGAGAAGGTCCACAACATTTACTTCCATGATACCATTTTGTTACAAGACTTGTGTTGTTACTGTATATAGAATATGTTAGTGCCAAAGAACATAGTTACACCAAATTAAGTACACCAAATAACGTTACAAATATAAAAAAATCAATCAACTTGCTTACCAAAGAAAACTCTTAGTCTCAAATAATTGTGTGTGGTGTAATCACATATGCCATACAATGTAAATGACCTCTCCATCATCATGGGTTTTGATACATTGTATACTTGTATCCCTTCCCATAACTGCTTCAATTCATTGATCAATTTGTTGGAGGTAGAGATCCTTTATCTTCAAGTCGTATTGTACCAAGACCATAAGATCCAACACAAGATGTTCATCCTTAATGGACAACCATGGGGGCGGGGGGGGGTGGGGTATTATTATTAATCAATACCACTCCATCCATATCTAAGCTCAATCAAAGACTTCGTACTTCATCCTTGAATTTATCAAGCCACGTATCCTCTATATGCTTCATGGATATTGTGATTCATTGGGATATGCATAACTCCTAGATCATTTTGTGTGAGGCATACCACCCCTACAACACGACTAATTCTTTGCAATGAAATAACCTTTGATTTCACAGGATTATAGGCATGTGCTTCAATATCTTACAAGGAGGACCATGTATCTTACCCTTTTTTTAATTTCTAGTACTTATCAAGCCAACATTCTAGACATATCTCTTTGTCCATGCATTTTCCTCTATAAAGAATACAATCATTCAAAAAAACATAATATGATATGTATTCAACACCCGACATTTTTAGTAGTTGCTTTGCCTCTTCACAGCTGCCAGGTAGGAAATTATCACTTGAAAGTACCTTATCTTTGAATAACATGCAATTAGTGAGCAATATAAATGTACACTATCATTAAGCATGGATACAATTCGTTTTCATTAGTGATTGTGTGATAATATTTGTTAAAATATAGGGGGTTTAATAGTTAGTTACCTTGGTAGTGGTGAGAAACATGTTTGACATACCATACATTGATTTCAAGTTATATAATAACATTGTTGTCCCTAGTTAGGTATAGCTTGATCCATGTCCAAGGAGAGGGGTGGTGGAAGCCAATTTTATGTTTTTGAAGAATGCATTGATGATATGTGCATCATCCACTAGCTCATCTTAGTGGAATGCATTTAAAAAAATTTCCTCCATGGAATGGGTATCCCATAAGAAATCATCGATACCAACCTCTATATCAATGTTTTCATTCCCAAATGTGAAGAACAATGTTACTATAGAGGTTATGAAATGGTGAATCGAGACATAGTGGGAATTGAATAAGTGGTTGATTCAACCATGCTTGGTATTCTTACTCTTTGAGATGTGATTGTTTAGAATCATTCCTTCAATTTTTGACATCCTAGTGGCGTGCAATGGTAAATGGTAGACATGCATCTTGTCATTTGAATCCTGATTACAAAAATACTAAATAGTAAATCGATAATATTAGTAAATGGAATACATATAATATGTTCAAACATTAGACCAAACATGTATTAGAAGCATGGATTTTTTTTTCTCAATACATGCAACCAAACACTTTATAAAACAAATATTGTTCAATAAGCAATACATTTACATTAATTCCACTGGAAATTCAAAAGTACTATTATTCAATGATGTTTTTGTTACACCCTAGCGGGGCATCTAGAGGTAGTCCCAATGTAATATTCCTTTGACGAGAAGTTGGCGGTCTACGAAAGTTATAGTTTATTAACAAAATGCCACCAAGAGACACACTACGTATTTCATGCACAAAAATAAATCTATATGCCTTCCTTTTCATAAATAACTCTTTTTCATTATAGTGTTCCTCAAACAAGCAATTTACACTGAATAATGAGCACCTACAACTATTTATGAACCCTTCTGTTAGCACTCCATAAATCTGTTCATCTGATTAAACAGACGACGAAGGTAACTTTTTCAACCAACTTTGAGACCCGAAACTAGCCTTTCGGATCTGGAGAGGGCTCTCTCGGAAATGGCGTGGTCTCCGCGCAGGATATGACTTTGAAAATGATAGCTAGATTTAACACCTATGATATAATGGGTTCTGGTTATATTGGTACAAGAAAGTAAGACTTGGGCTATGGAGTCGATTTGAGGGAATGACAGAGACAAATGACTCAGTGACTGAACTTGAGAGGATAAGGCTAGGCAAGCAACAATTTTTAGTGTAAAACCGTAATGTGTGGCGGGAGAAAAACACAGGAAGTAACTCAGAGCACCGTTGTGGGCGAATTCAGAGTTAGCTTTGGAAGAAAATGTTTTGTCCAAGTGGCGCGAACAAGGGGTGCTGCGCAGTGAATCCACAGGTTCAAAAATTTGTTCCAAAATAGATAGAAAAATATATGAATAAAAGATGATAGGAAGCACATACGTAAAGAGAGGAACACAATACATCCGACTGCTACAACTAGAATCTTTTTATCAAGTTACAGGACCTTTGCATTAAGCTTTGGTCAAAAAACTCAAATTACATACAATAGTTGTCGTCTACCAATTTTTCCAACCAAACCTTTTTACATGAAAATGATCCCCATATATAGAAAACTAATGTCACCCTTGGTTGTTAGGATCGAGCTACTCTCTCCTAGAATCATGGATCCATTTTCTTTGAAAGAGAGCAATAACTTCAACTAATTTACTAAAAATAGGAAACCCGACTTTTCCAAATCATAATCGTAACCGATATATTATTTACAATCATTTATCATGATCAACATTCGACCCTATGGTTGTGATAAGTCATCATTTGCACTGCTGGACACTCTGCCACCCCTGCACAACAAATCTGGTACACAACAATGACCTACAACAAAAATGCAGCAAAATGTGCAACAAACTGGTAAAATAGGCATTAAATATGACATTGTATCTCACTAATAAAAAACTATTTTTAGAAACAGAGAGATTTTTTTGTATTTAAGATCGTTATAAAGAAAACCCTCTCTCGGTGTCTTGAAATTCATCTCCAGCTGGACGAAATACGTGTCGCAAAAACATGTCTTGGACAGGAAATCACGAAAACTGAAAAATAGGACTCAAATATTCCTTCGAATATCCCAATCCGTGACACATTTTACAAATCTGAGAGAGGTTTTTATTATTTGGTTTGTCTTAGGAAACAATCTCTCGAGGATTTTCAAAATTCCTCTCCAGTTGGTCGAAAAGTGATCTTTAAGTTGACCACTAAACCAGTAATTTGCGCAGTGCGACCTGTAGCCTGTTGTTCTAGGATAAATTCGTGAGTGCGGACACAGACCAATCTCCTCAGATCCACCTGGATCTGGAACAAACTGTGACATAATACTACTCTTTCCCTAGTTCTAAAGTATTGAATGGACAAGAGAAGAAGGATAATGTACTTACTTT
>ML801525.1:118377-148616 GCA_009831015.1 Picea engelmannii | reverse complement strand
AGAGAGAGAGAGAGAGAGAGAGAGAGAGAGAGAGAATAATAAAAAAAAAAACATTATATGTGAGATTTAATATATACACTACATATCAAAATTATTATATAAAGAGATAAAAAATTTAGACATAAATAAAAATAACTTTGATAATTACATAAAAATATTGTTACATTGCAAAATAAATACCTTGACAATTATCAAAATTATATCTTGAAATATCCATATTTACATAAGTTTTAAGTTTTAAGGTTTATTGAATTGTATATTTTTGAGTTTTAAATTTTATTGAGATAAATGAGATTACAACCATCCTAAATTCATTTTAAATGATTAAAAGTTTACACCTCAATGGGATTTGATAACTCTTAAAAAATATGGATTAGGATAAAGTAAATTAATATACTCTTATTGTATAAGAAATGTAGGGTGGACTTTATTTTGATCCTAACATATTCTAGAGTAAGATCAAGGATAATGGTAATGGCTACTGCCTATTTACTCAACAATATGGGCACTTCTTCATGATAAACAGATGAAGGTAGATACAAAACCAATTACAGCTATGATCCATTTCTCTCCACTTACACCAACTTTATCATAATCGTCTATTCTTCAAAGTGATCCATTGGGTTTCTAAGTTGGACCTTTTGATTCTTATGATTTAGAAATAGGTTTATTTAGATGGTTGTTCCCAATATACATTCAATCACATTATGCTAATGTCAATAGGACAAAGCTTTAATGTTGCGATTTCATCCTTTAAGATTTAAAGAGATTTTCACCATTATGAGACTACAATGTTGCACTATATTCAATTTTCATTCAACACTCTAATAGAGCAAGTTGTTTCAATTAACACATTTAAAATTATGAACCGTTTGCAAGAATATTGAAGAATATCGAAGAAATGTTGCAAAAGGTAGTCCCTTACCAAATGATGGTGAAGCAAAGGGTTGTGATTTCATCCTTTAAGATTCAAAGAGCCTTTCACCATTATGAGACTTCAGTGTTGCATGATATTCACCTTTCATTCAACACTCTCATGTACTCTTATAAAGCAAGTTGTTTCATTTAACACATTTAAATTTATGAACCATTTGCAAGAACATTGAAGAAATGATACAAAAGATACTCCCTTACCAAAGGAACATGCAAAGATTCTCTTTCTGGACAATGTTATATTTTTATATATTTGTTAACAGAAAAGGGTTTTTAAGTCGTTATATACGGTATCTTTATCTAAAATTCAAATCCTTCCATTGTTTTGATTAACAATTTTATTTATCCTTGTCCAAACTTCATATTAAGGGCATTTCCAGTTAATATGTATAGTCTGGATTTGTACTTTCATGACCACTTTGGGAAAATGTTTCACTTTGATAGAGGTTATTGCATGAAGAAAAGTTAGGAGTATTTTATAATTGGTATTATTGAAGTAATTCTAACAATCTGATCAAGTTTAAATTTTATTCGAAATTAATATATATATTATACATGAATGTTGATCTATTTTAATTAGGGATTTCACAAATTTGCATCTCAATTATTGTTTAATCCTTCTAAATGTTGGGGAAGTTGTTTGTGGGGAAGGAACTTATATTATATATGTTGCAATTAAGTATGCAATGCGTTGTTGACCCATATCCTTCTATGTTAGGTGTGCCAACCACGGCATCTCCAATTTGCATATGCCCAGAAAGATGCCAGACTCCTTGTCTTCCCATACCTGCTCATTCTCAAAAATATAGATTTTTTTTCCAAAAAAAAAATTGGGATAGAATATAGGCAACCCAATTGAATTCCTATCCCGTGGGGTCATCTCAATCATGATGGTAGGTGCTCCCCCATAGGCCCATCTCAGGGGAGGGTGGGTAATGCTAAGTTTATTAGATTTAAGATAGATTTATCGCTTAGGGGTGTGTGTATAAAGTCGGTGGAAGAAAAAGTGGCAAGGGGGTCAGCAAGAACATGTACTCGCAGGAATGCACATGCGTTCCTAATCCTATAGGTTTGGAAAGGCCCAAACCTCCAGTCATCTTGCCATGTAGATTCGTTGGCAGGAACACATGCGTGTTCCTGTTGTAATCGATTTTTAAGGGAACGCAGACACATTTTGTGCTCATTTACACACCACGCCTCACAATTTTCCCAATTGGAGCAAGCAAAGAGGACGAATAGAGGAGGAGAAAATCTGAGATCTTTCCATCGTGTCCATTGAAAGAAAGGTATGCTTGATTTTTTTCATTTCCTCTCTTGGCTTTGCAAAAAATACAAAACAATTAGTCATGGGTTATGGATGTAAATCCCAATGGCATTGAAAAATTATTAGCTAGGTTTCACTACACATGATTAATACTTGAATGTAAATCTATCAAAAATTCACTAATCTTATATAGTTTGTTTTCGAATTGATTGTAAAGATAACGCACAATTTTTCTTTGTTTTACACAAAATTGTGTTAATGATTTTGTTGGGATAAAATGAAATTGTTCTTTGCAATACCTTTGTCATAAGTCCACTTATTAAATTTTCATTTTAAATTATAGCATATATTATAAAATGGAACCCGAAGAGAATGTAAACCACCAACTAGCCAACTAAGGTGAGTAAAACCCCAACCCACCACAACCACCCAACATAAACACCCAAATTGATGAGGGGTTGGCCACTTTAACAACACATGTAAATTAATTAAGGGGCATGAGAAAACCAAGAAGAGAGTTCTTGTCCACTTCATTGGACGCCATTATGAGGTCCATTGTAAGTGCCCAAGGGAAATTGACTTCTATTTTTGAATATAGGGAAAGAATGTTTGAGTATCACAACGTTGGATTGGATAGAAACCAATTTACAAACTTGGGTATATCAAAACAACAACTAATGTTTATTTGTATTGATCCTCAATCTAGATAACAACCAACCATGACCAAGAAACACATTTTCATTGACTGGTGCATCCACCCAAAAATTAGTCAAAACTGGATGGATAGGTGGAACATGGTATTTGATAAACCTCCTTGCAATAATAGGGAGGTGCCTTTATATTTTTTGCAAAAATTATGGGATGAATTTATTTTGGGTCGACATGTCAATTACTTCTACATAGGTGACTTCTAGGGGGTGAATTGAGGGTCCGCACAGGACTGAGAGCATGCTACAAGTGATCCCATGTTAGGTCTTCATCCCCCCACTAGGTGAAGGACTGACTCACCTACCCGGCATCCTTCTGTTGCAGAGAGCTTGCAGCGGGTACAGGTCGTTATATCATCATTGACTCAGATCCTAGTGCAAAATGGAATCTTTTTTGCACTATCTTGGTAGGAGGTTCATGTCGATGACATTGATAGAGGGGTCAGAGCTTCACCCCATACAGTAGATTTTAGTGATGAGAGGGAACATGGAAATAGAAATCATCCATGTGAACCTCACAGATGCTCAAGTTGTGGGAAAACTTGATATGGACCTATTGAGGCTAGTGGACATTGGAGCTTCATGGAGGAGGTTAGTATATTAACCATCTCTATGTTCTCCATCGTTATATATTTATATCGTATTATGTGTATTTATATTGATATTTTATTTTATGTTGTTTTGTAGTTGTTACGCCTGTGTAACAAACCCTCTACACCCATGGATGCATCAATGTTTGTCTCCACCACCAATGCAATAGTAGAGGAAGCCTGCTCAATCGGTCTACCCCATACATAGGTATGTATCACATTTGATAAATTCACATAGCGATTTCTTCATTTTATGGCATCCTCTGATTTTTAATGTTCTTGTGTTTCTACAGGCTATGGGACCAAGCGATGTCGAGAAATGTCCACCTAGGATGGACAAGTCACCTGCATCACAGGTATCATGTGTAGAGATAAATATCATTTAAATCTCAATTTTTTTGTATTTATGTTGTTGAATTTTACTATTTTGTACTAATAGTTCAATATTATAAATATTTATGCAGGATGACGATAGTTTTGCTAGTTTTAGTACTAGTCCTCTCCCTAGGAACCTTCCCATAGCTTTTGAGTTACCTTACTCTAGAGCGAGGGTTCTTCCATCACTTGTACAGTCTGTCGGGGTCCATTGTCGTCCACCCCCAACATCTTTCTTCTTCCATGCATCCTTAGTGGATGCACCTACAGTCCACCCATCTACACCACCTCTTCCATTGCATTCATCCACATTGGATTCACCCTTATTCCACCCACCCACACCACCATTTCCATCTGTGCCATCCACCAAGGCTACCACAGTAGAGGTTTCCTCAGAGCAGGTTGTATAGCCAAGCGCTCCACCTGTCAGTGACTCTCCATCGAGGCTCGAAATATTCATGGTGAGATAATGTGTTGATGATAAACTTTTATGTATCATGATTGGAATTTATTTTATGCATTTTTTATTAAATTTCATGATTTGATCCTTGTAACTGACGCAGGGTGGCATCGCTGAGAGATTAGGTTCATGGAGGAGGGTAACACCCTCATGATTGTTTGTACCATCCGCAGTGAGTTGTCTTATGTTGAATTACAAAGTATCATTTTGTAAGTCTTTAAATTCATTGTGGAAAAAAAATTATAACAATGTTTTTTCTGTGTGCAGTCTCCAGAGTGACGAACCACTCCTAGGCCCAAAACCACTAGAGGTGCTTCTTCGGGAAAGAGAAGAAAGATCAATTTACAGGATGATCCTGAGGGTGGCAAGGGTGGTAGTGGTCAATGAGTGACTAATGACTGTCATTTTGTATCTAGGCCACCATGTGGATGTTTTTTTATGTTAGGGCACTTGTTTTCGTTTTGTATATTGGGTACAAGGTGCCATTTTGTAAAAAATGTACAATTTAGATGATGTTGAATACACGCGCGCGCACACACACACACACACACATTTCATGGTACATTTTTTATGAATCTCATTGTTTGTGCATTTTATGTGGATGAACGTATGAATTTCAAAGTGTATGAATTTATGAATTTATGAATTTATTTAATTTGATTTATAAATTTTTAAAGTGTTAATGAAGTCTATGTAAGTAAGAATAGTTCGTTTTTTCTAAAGTTATAATAAATACGTGTGTTACGCTTTAACAAATATCTTGTGGTGGAAAATATTTCTAAGTGCTAAATCCATATGCAATTAATGGTTCTCATTACCTAAATTTGACAAAAGACTGAAGACCCGTCATATTTAAGACTCCAAGAACCAATAATAACAATAATGTAGGCTAACATAATCACAATAGAAATAAGAGAGTTGAAACCTCACATTACTCTATCCAAAATGAAGCATGGTTCATTATAATGGAAATCACAACATGTTACAAGGGTTTCTTAATACAAAATCAACACATAAAATGAGTGCACAATAAAGCTTCACATCAAATGAAAATATACCTCAATTCTCCATTAAGCTTGCCAAAATGTTCTACAATGTAGCACAAGAGGAGAGCTCATAAATACCCAAATTCTCCACCCTTTACAATGGAGAGAGAGAAATCTTATATACAGAGTGAGTCTCTTATCTTATACAATAAAATATTATTATTTGCTAACTAAATCCATGACAAGTCAAATAAATATTATAATAATGAAGTAGTTAGATCTGTCCTCAATATATGGTTGACCATGTTACGATATGTGGACATTAGCCTCTCCAAAGCAATTCTCCCTCATAAAAAAATAGTAGTAGTATGCACCAAATAATTCTCATGAACGGGACACATCACCAAAAATAGGCATCAAGACAATTCAAATGCCAAATGTCCACATGGAATGTTCCCTCCAAGAATGTGCATGCATGCAACCACTCCACATTTGTGAATTCCAAGGTAGCCAACTCCATGGATGAATGTGAAAGATGCCAAGTGAATGGGGAGTCCACAACAAAGTATATGATCAATGCATAGCCTTTCTTTTCCTTGCCTTTTCTTTCGTTTCTTTCCTAGCCTTTCCTTTCCTTTACTTTCATTTCTTGCCTAGCCTTGCCTTGTCTTTGCCTTGCCTTGCGTTCCCTTACATTGCCTTGCCTTGCCTTGCCTTACCATGCCTTTCCTTGACTTTCCATGCCTTTCCATGCCATGCCTTTCCATGCCTTTCCTTTCCATTCCATGCCATGCCTTTCCATGCCATTTCGCTCCTTTCCATGCCATGCCATGCATTGCCTTTCCTTTCCATTCCATGCCTTGCCTTGCCATGCCATGCCATTCCTTGCATTTATTTTCCTTGCCATGCCATGCATTTCCTTTCCATGACTTTCCTTTCCATGCCATGCCTTTCCTTCCCTTGACTTTCCATGGCATTCCTTTCCTTTCCATGTCGTTCCATGCCTTGGTCACCTCAACACTATAGTCATTTGCATATCACATAACTCATACCCATGCATATACATTATAAATTCCATATGGGAATCCTTATCTGTATTAATGTTCAATTAAGAAATGTGTTTTTATTTACATGATGCCTTGGATCTATTATACATAATTATGAACTAGTATCCACATACCAAAGTTCCACATTTCAATTTACATGTTTAAACAAATAAAAAAACTATCATCATCATAAACATATAACAATAAAAATAATATCCTGCAACACATAAATAGATCCATATGTATACATATCAAATGTATATATTATTCTAACTAAACCCAACAAATAATAAGAAATGAATCACCGAGATAAGTAAAAAACAAAGTTCTAACCTTCTAAGGACAAAATACAGGTTGTTACATTTACAAATCCCTACAACAAAACTATGATATAAAATAGACTAATCCCTCCTTGCATGTCTTTCCATGTAGCTTCCCATTTTAACTTATACAAAAATAAATATATATATTTCCATAACATTATGCAAGGAAAAATTCAAATCAAAATGTGGATTGCGATGAAGCAAGGATCACAAATAAAGGAACATTTCTTATCCCAAGAAAGAAAAAACATTTTTTCTAGGGTCATATGACTTAAATTTATACCACAAATTTCATTTCCATCCAATGAAGTGTTTTTTCCTTTCCATGCCATGCCTTTCCATGCCATGACTTTCCATGTCATGCCATGCCATGCCATGCCTTTCCTTTCCTTGCTATGCCATGCCATGCCTTTCCTTGCCTTGACATGCCATGCCATGTCTTGCTTTGTCATGCCATGCCTTGTCATGATTTTCTTTGCCATACCTTGTCTTGCATTTCCATGCCATGCCATGCCTTGCCATGTCATTCCTTTCCATGGCATTCCTTGCCTTGTCATGTCATGCCATTCCATGCCTTGCATTGCCTTGCCTTACAATTCCATGTCATGCATTTCCATGCCATGCCTTTCCATGCCATGCCTTTCCTTTCCTTTCCATTCCATGCCTTGAACTTCCTTACCTTGCCATGACATGCTTTTCCTTACCATGCTATGCCATGCCTTACATTTCCTTTCCATGCCATGTCATTCCTTTCCATTCCATGCCATGCATGTCTTTCCCTTTCCATTCCTTACCTTTCATTTCATTGGCATGCCATTCCTTGTCGTGCCATGCCTTGCCATTCCTTGCCATGCCTTGCCTTCCCATGCCATGCCTTGCATTGCCTTGCCTTGCATTGCCTTGCCTTTCCATGTCATCCCATGCCATTCCTTTCCTTTCCTTTCCATGCCTTGCCTTGCATTTTCTTTCCATGCCATGTCATGTATTTCCATTCCATGTCATGCCATGCCTTGCCTTGCTTTGCCTTGCATTTCCTTGCCATGCATTTCCATCAAATGAAGTGTTTTTCCCTTGCCATAACATGCCTTTCCTTGCCATTCCATGCCATGCCTTGACATGCCATGCCATACGTTGCCTTGCCTTGCCATGCCATGTCATGTCATTCCATGCCTTTCCATGCCATGCCTTTCCATCCAGTGAAATGTTTTTCCTTTCCATGTCATGCTTCGTCTTTCCATGCATCTCATTTACTTTCCATGCCTTGCCTTTCATTTCATTTCCTTGCATGCCTTGCATTGTCATGTCTTTCATTGCATTGCATTTCCTTTCCATGCTATGTCATGTCATGCCTTTCCATTTCATGCCTTTCCTTGCCATGCCATGCCTTGTAATTTCATGCCTTTCCTTGCCATGCCATGCCATATTATGCCTTTCCATGCCATGCCATGCCTTTCCTTGCCTTGCCTTACCTTGCAATGTCATTCCATGCCTTTCCATGCCATGCCTTACCTTTCCATACCATGCCATGCCATGCCTTTCCATGCCATGCCTTACCTTTCCATGTCATGGCATGCCTTGCCTTGCCATGCCATTCCTTTCCATCCCATGCCATTCCATGCCATGTTATTCCTTGCATTGCCTTTCCTTTCCATGACATGACATGCCATTCCATGCCATGCTTTTCCATTCCTTTCCATGCCATGACATGCCTTGTGTTTCCTTGCATTCATTTACTTGTCATGCCTTGCCTTACATTTTCTTTCCTTGATATGCCATGCCATGCATTGCCTTGCATTTCCATGCCATGCCATGCCTTTCCTTTCCATGCCATTCCTTGCCATGCCATTCCTCACCATGCCTTGCCTTGCCTTTCCATGCCATGCCATGCCTTTCCTTTCCATGCCATGCCTTTCCTTGCCATGTCATGCCATGCCTTCCCATGCCATGCCATGTCATGCCTTACATTGCCTTGTTGATGCAGGATCATTACCATCAACAATTAAAGAGGCCGGGTCGAGGATAACTCAGCACCCAACGCACATATTTTTAAACCGTGTTTAAATTCTGAGGAGAGCGTGTCTTTCTGTTTTGAAAGGATTGTAATTTAAAGATTTTAAATATTTTGAGGCTTGAGCCATCACATAAGGTCGTCGAAGTTGTAATCATTTTAATTATCAGATAAGGTTGTACATATACTGAGTATCGACTCATATATGAATGTAATTTCCATTCAATGTAATAGTCCTTAGTAGATGAATGTATTAACTACGCTAGGATAGCACTAAGGTAGTCTAGAGGGAAGGCTCGAGAAGCCTCTCCATGTATACATATATGTATTTTATGCCCAAATAAGGCTGTTGAATGTTATTGTTATTGTTGTTGAAAGAGCTGTTGAAGCTTATGAAGAATTGCAGAGAGTTGTATGAGTCAATGTACATATTTTACTGAACAAATACAAGCAGAGAGATTTGATTCCAAATGTATGGTGTTGTGTTCATATGAATTATTTAAGTACATGTGATGTTTCTTTATGCTCTCTGTGTTTTATCTGTTATGTATTTTTTATGCATGGATATTCTTTTCATGGTTAAGTGTGGAAGCCTTTAATGTTTCTGTAAGTTTCAAGTGTTTCTCTTCTGAGGTTCCTGGTGCAAGGAGTGCATAGTGCCCGCAAGGAGTGCGTAGGTTGAGTAGAGATAGACTCAGAAGCTCAGAAGAGATAACGATAATTTCCAGTTGAAGTTCAAGGAGTGAACAATTTCTCAATGGAGAGAAAAGATTGAAGAATACTCATGCAAGGAGTGCGTCGAGAAAACACTTTGTTTAAGTGTTGAAGAAGTCTCAGAGGAGACGAGCGCAAGGAGTGCACAAGGGAGATTTTTTTCCAAAAATATCTAAGTCCAAAAACTTCTCAAAATTTAAAGGTTGCAAGGAGTTCGCCAAAGGTCTGAAATACCTCAAGGACTTAAAGCTCAGGAAGGATAGTGATCAAAATCCTTAAGGAGGAGAGGATTTTTTTGGTTCAAGGGTTAAGCGATTGAGATCTGTTCGAGAGGACCCAGAATATTTCATCACCCTTACATATGGAGAAGCAGCGTGGGGTTTAACCCTGTGAGTTGTTGAGACTTTGCATGTTCAAAAAAATTCATGTGTGGAGTGCAAAGGAGGAGTTATCGAAGAGTGGAAATCAATGGTTGAGATCCATTTGAGATTTTGCAAGAGATATGATAGTCATCAGATATAGAGGAGTTGCACCAGAGTTAATTGGTGAAGTCCTTCAGACTTCATGCGTTCAGGTGATTTGGAGTGTGGAGAAGTCGGGACCCTCGAAGTCCCGAAGGGCAGAGTTAATCATGGTTGTCCAAAATTCAAGGACACATGTCAGCATATCGTGTATTGCGATGGACTGGAACTCTAGAGGAAGTTAGAAGTGAAAATCCAAGAGTGGAGAACCAACAAAGTCCTGAAACCGCGGAGTTCATCAGGGTTGTCCATCAGCAGGGACATGCGTTGTCAGATCAGAAGATCCATAGAATAGATACTATGGGAGAATAGAGTGAAGAGGAGTTCGATCTCTCTAGAGTCTCAAATTCCAGAGTTGATGTGGATCCTTGATCAGGGAAAGGACAAGTGGTAGCAGATCCAGAAGTCCAGAGGTCTGGCACTCCAGAGGAAATAGAGCATAGTGTTGTGAGGACTCTCGAAGGCCCAAAGGTCGAAGTCAATCCCAACCATTCATTGGAGAAGGATGCATGGCGACAGATCCCATAGTTCAGCGTCGTGGCACTTCAATGAAATTGAATCATCGAGTAGGCAGGAACAAAATCCCTGGAGTCCTGAAAGCATCCTGGTCGTCAATCAGGAAAGGGGCATGTGGAGGATGGAGGAACCTTTTGGTGTTTCAATGTCGGGAGATACAAAGGGTCATGTCGTGTGGACAACCAAAAGAAACTGTTGAAGACCAAAAAAGAGGATTTTGATCCGTTCATCCATTTGTTCTTGGGGACCGTCGATTTGATACTTGGGTGTAAGTGCCTTTTCGACGATCTGGGAAATTCGTGAAAAGGATTTGTGGAGAAATCGTCGAAGCCAGAAGTGTGAAAGAAGCAGAGAGTTGTCGATCTGATGGTAGAATAGGAGTCGTCATATTTTCTCTTTTTTGGCGCCTGACACTTTGCCAGTGTTGTGCATGTGTTGGTGTAGCCAAAAAACATCGAAGCCCAAAACAACAGAGTTGAGCTGTTGATATCGATGTTTGTTGAGGACCGTTGATCTTGCTTCCCATTGTTTGGCAGTTCGCAAGTTGTGCGTTCGAAGATAAGAAGGATAAAAAGTATCGAAGTCCCAAAACTTTCAGGGATTGAAGGTTTGGACCATGGTTTTGGCCCTCGATCTTCGAGGAGGCTTTTCTAGCACTCAAGGACTACCAAAAAAGAGAATTTGCATTCGGGAAGAAGTTTTGAGGACCTGTGTATTGAAATTTTGGGCTCGAAGGGAGCCCATGAGCTAATTACAGCTCCCGACTAGAATGATCCTAGACTATGAGGTTGTGCAGACCCTGGGAGAGGGTGGGGTTTGCATCAAGTGGTATCATAGCCTAAATTTAAGCTCTGTGTAAAAGAAAAATTAGAATCATGCCACCCAGAAGACTTGCAGATAGAACCGAATAAAATCGAGCCATGGAATGGGAAATGAGGCAACTCTGTGCAAGATTGGATGCCATGGAGACAGTGCAAAGAATAGAACTTGATTCTAGTGACATCAGTGAAGCCGAAAGTAAATAAATGGAATTTGAAGAAGCTGCAGAAGGAGACGCTATAGAGGAACGCTTGTTGAAAGCGGTTGTAAAAATGGGAGCCAGAGAAAAAATGGAAGTCTCGATGTATGAATGAAACTTGGATGTTGAGGAGCTACTAAATTGGATAAGGACCTTAGACAAGTACTTTTATTATAAAAAAATCGAGGATGAAAATAAGGTGAAGCATGTTGTTTCCAGACTAAAGGGACATGCAACACTATGGTGGGATGAATTGCAAGCCGAGAGAAGGCACAAAGGTAAGAAAAAATAAAAAATTGGGATAGGATGGTAGCTAAATTGAAAGATAAGTTCATACCCAAAGGATATCAGATCAATCTATTCAGGAGATTGCAGAACTTGAGACAGAAGGGCTTGACAGTGAAAGAATACACTGAGGAGTTTTACAGATTGAACATCAGAGCATGACATTGAGAGAGTGATGAGGAAATTTTTTCCAGGTATATTAATGGCATGAGATATGAAATCCAAGAGGAATCCAGTATGATGACAATCAGAATGGTGGAAGACACTTATCAGGAAGCACTGAAATCAGAGGAGAAGTAGAGAATATATACTCCGGGAGAATAGAGTGAAGAGGAGTTCGATCTCTCTAGAGTCCCGAAGTCTGGAGTTGATCTGGAGCATTGATCAGGGGAAGGACACGCATCAATAGATCCGAAAGTCTGAAGGTCCGACACTCCAGAAAAAATAAAAATTCCTGAAACTTTCAGGGATTGAAGGTTTGGCCCATGGTTTTGGCCCTCGGTCTCCGAGGAGGCTTTGCTAGTGCTCGAGGACTCTCAAAAAAGAGAATTTACATTCAGGAAGAAATTTTAAGGACCTGTGTATTGAAATTTTGGGCTTGAAGGGAGCCCGTGAGCTAATTTCGGCTTCCGACTAGAATGATCCTAGACCAGGAGGTTGCACAGACCTTAGGAGAGGTTTGGGCTTGCATCAATTTCCTTGTCATGCCTTTCCATTCCATGTATTTCCTTTCCTTTCCATGCCATTCCATATCATGGCATACCTTTCCATGCCATTCCATGCATTGCCTTGCCTTGCCAAGCCATGCTTTTCCTTTCCATGCCATGCCATGCCATGTATTGCCTTTCCATGCCATGCCTTGCCTTGACTTCTCATGCCATGCCTTTCCTTGCTTTTCCTTGTCTTGGCTAACCACAATTCATCTAAAACGTACTTTCATTATGATATTCATAAAACTGATTGTTTGTAAAAATAGAGTTATTTTCATCATTAGAGAGAATTTTTTTTCAAGTTATCTTAATAAAAAATAATGACATTCATGTATCATACCTTTTTTTTTCTTAAAAGAAATAATGCTTGTACTAAATGAACAAGTTTAATACCTAAAAATTACAATCAAAGGATTTATTAAGCATGTAATTATAGAACTTGTTATCCCATTTATCGTAGATAAAATACTTGCATGAGAAATTCAATGTCACAACATAAGCTATCTTTATTCAGATATCTTAGGTATCTTCATAGTTGTGAAACATGGATTATCATAATTAATAGGATTTACATAAAAAAGGATGTCACTAAATAGGTTTATGTTCCATCCTTATGGTGTATTCTCATTATACTATTGATCCATAATTTATTTTGGATTGCATGAAAAACAACATAACTTCAAGGCCTTATTTAAAATAAAATAAATAAAAACTAATCTTTTAACTCAATAACTTTTATAACAAGATATAGCATGTAGACCTAGACCTAGACCTTGTCTTGCCTTGCCATGTCTAGATTTTATTATCCTTGTCATGTCTTGCCTTGGATTTACTTTCCTTTCCTTGCATTGCCATACCTAGACCTAGACATTTCCTTGTCATGCCTTGTCTTTCCATGGTCTAGGTCATGGTATAGGTCATGGTAATGGTGTAGATCTAGATATTCATCTAGATCTAGGTCTAGGTCATGGTTTAAGTCTAGCTCTAGGTCTATGTCATGGTCATGGTTTAGGTCTAGGTCTATTGCCAACATGTCCCTGAATGACTTGAGGAGGTGAGTTGCAACTCATGATAAAAATAAAATCGGGACTCAGATGGATGAACCTTCGGTTGCATTGGATCCAGAGCATTGGTTTTCAGCTAGTGGGCCCCCTTCACTATCATTCTGTTGCCCGAAAAAGCATTTGTTGCAGGATCTTTGGGACTATGGTTTTTCTCAATGAGGCATAGTGCAAATTATGAACAAGAGGTCAATTTTCAAGAACATTGTTCCATGATTGTGGGTAGCGTAGTCATGTGGGCCTTGGCTAAATAGATGTGCGAGAGCTTACAAAACTTGATTATGCTGCTCAGTTTGGATTTTATGCCCCCGGACCAAATTGCCAACACGAACTGAATGGCTTGAGGAAGTGAGTTGCAACTCGCTATAACAATCAAATAGAGACTCGGATAGACAAACCATTTGTTGCATTGGATCATAGGTGCAAGGTTTCATCTAGTGGGGCCCCTCTGCTATAATTCCATTTCCTGGGAAAGCATTTGTTGTGAGATCTTCGGGACTAGGGTTTTTCTCAATGAGGCATAGTGCAAATTCTGAAGAAGAGGTTGATTTTCAAGAACAATGTGTCGGGTGATTGTCGGTAGCGTGGTCACGTGGACCTTCACGGAAAAAACGTGTCAAAGTTTACAATTTTTTTTTATGTTGTTTGGTTTGTATTTTATGCCCCCAGACCAAATTTCCAACATGTCCCTGAATGACTTGAGGAGGCGAGTTGCAACTCGTGATAAAACTCAAACCGAGATTCGTATGGACGAACCATCATTTGGATTGGATCTGAGGA
Organism: Picea engelmannii; assembly: GCA_009831015.1. NCBI lineage: Eukaryota > Viridiplantae > Streptophyta > Pinopsida > Pinales > Pinaceae > Picea > Picea engelmannii. The sequence continues at coordinate 134,319 of ML801525.1, read as the reverse complement.
ACTAGGTTTCAGCTAGTGGGGCCCCTCCATTGTCATTCAACTACTGGGAAAAGTGTTTGTCACACGATATCTAGGACTAGGGTTTTGCTCAATGAGGCATAGTTCAAATTCTAAACAAGAGGTCAATTTTCAAGAACATTGTGTCGAGTGATTTTTGGTAGTGTGGTCACGTGGGCATTGGCCAAATAGACGTGCAAGAACTTGCATAACTTCGTTATGGTGCTCGGTTTGGATTTTATGCCCCCAGACCAAATTACCAACATGTCCCTGAATGGCTTGAGGAAGCGAGTTTCAACTCGCGATAAAACTCAAAATGGGACTTATATGGAAAAACCATCGGTTGCATTGGATTCGAGACACCGAGTTTCAACTAGTGGGGCCCCTATGTTGTCATTTTGTTTCTTGAAAAAACATTTGTTGCGGGATATTCAGGACTAGGGTTTTTCTCAATGAAGCATAGTGCAAAATCTAAACAAGAGATCAATTTTAAAGAACATGTTGTGGAAAACAACCCCCTATTTTTCTTTGATTGATTGATTACAAATTATGGTCCCTTTTATTTGGTATGAGAAAATTTTCTCTTGTATTTATTTTGTTTCTTTGATTGGAATAGTTTACTTAAGAATTTTGTAAATGGTTTGAAATATGGTCTTGCTACTGGAAATTACATCATTGAATATGTTGAATATAGTAAAGTGTTTCTAACATTGACTCTGTTATATTTACGTTGATTATGTTATCGTTTTGAATTTCATGATTTTCAACATGATTTCAAATATCCTTGTTTGCAGGACTTTTGGTTGATTAATGAATGCTCGTATTTAGGATTTCAAGGGATGATATGCAAGAATGATTTTGTTATTATTCTTATCGTTTGATTCTCAATATTTTACATGAGCTACATAATCACACTTGGATGAATAACCAAAGTTTTGACTTGTTTTGGTTTTAAATCCCAATGGTCTTAAATCTTATTATAATTTAAAACTATGATAATCAATAACTCATTTGGGTATATTTCGATTCATAGTTTTGCATGAATCATTTTTTACCATTATTGAAATTACTTGACAATCCCATCATTTTTTATAATTAACATACATAATTCCTTGCAGTTAAATCATTAGAATATTTCTCCCAAGACTTAATTCGTTTGAGAATCGTGAAAGTACTATACATTGTCATACATTGGTGACAAGTGGCATTGAAATCCGTAGTATCATCTTATGCATTGTCATTTTGGGAAGTCATTTATTTTCACCATTACTTTTGCAACTTAGTGATTTGAAACCTTTGTACCTGGTCATATCTCCTTCTCGTGAAATTATGCCTTTCCTTATGGCTCCATGCTCTCGCATTTATGTGGTTACTTTGGCTCGAGGATAATCGTTGAGCCTACATGATTTTCCTTTCAATTTTTGTTTGAATACCCTGTTGGTTGTTATTTTATCATGGTCCCTGTTTCTAGAGTCCAACACCCAGGCCCTGAACTTGTAGAAGCATACAATGAGTGTATACCTATGTTACAAAGAGTGGGATGGGTGAATTTTCTTATGTCATTTCGTGGTCATAACCTGGGAGTAGCGAGGGATATCGCGCATAATTTTGATGCTTGAATTGCAAGGGTGGGAGAAATAGAAATTCAATTCAATGAAGCCATAATCGCTGAAGCTACTGATTTGGCTCGTTCCAGAGAGAAATGGTACAAAAAATTACCAGTCAAAATATCCCATGGTCCAAATTCATGGTGTCGGCCAAGACCAAATACAATCCAGAAGGTATGTCCATCTGTCAAGTTAAAAAGGAATGGCACGCTTTGGTTTTCATCATTAAGCGTTATATTACTTGTGAAGGTCATTTTTTCTTCGCATTATACTATCATTTCAGAGTCTTGATGGTTTTTTTAGGGTTTGAATTAAATTTTCCACATTATCTGTATAAACGTCTGTCAAAAATGGATAAATTTTACCAACGTGGGTTTGGTAACCCTAAGAGGAGTTTATTTCATTATGGGTTGATTTGTATGATAGTAGAATTTCAGCTCACACAGTTAGGGTTTTCCTGGGAGGAGTTTCTTTGTAAATATGGTTTTGACCAAACTCAGATTCCAGAGGTTACTGACAAAAGTTCTAGTGATCCAATGTTTATCTTTGAACACTATCCTCAGAATCAGTCAGAGGTTAATTTTTCTGTAATTTTTCATGACTCTAATCTTAATCCTTCCTCAAAATCGCGCAAATCGAGTATGTCACCTGAGGATAAGAAATCTCTAAACCCACCTTCATCACAGGTTACTAGTTCTTCTTCCAAAAGGTTTAAAGAAGGTTCTTCGAAGTTTGATTAACTCATTCCTGAGTCAGATGGCGCTCCTTCATTTGAACATGTAGGAAAATGTTTGACAGTCAAACATATACCCAGATTAAACAAAATCAAATGAAAAAGTAAACAGTTAGCAAGGAGATTTTCACAAACTCAAAGAAATAAGTTTAGAAAAGTCTTTGATTCCATGTTTCCTACTGTTGTTGACTTGGAGGAATCTGAAACAAAGGAAAATCATCTTCCTCGTGATTTGAAGTATGAGGTTGATCCTATATCTAGTTCCAATTCTTGTCGATTTGGGAATAATGAATCCAAGTCAGACAATTCTCTTACAGAACATGACTATTCGCCTAATGGGTCGTCTCCTGTTATTAAAGACAAAGGGAAAGATGGTTTTATTTTCGAAGCCTGGTTCTGGAAAGAGAAATATCATGTTGTGGTTCCATTGTTAAAAAGTAAGTAATTTGGTTGAGCTCGAGTTAGAAAATCAACAATTAAAATCACAGAGTCAAATCATGATTGAACAATATGAGAAGCAGATCTCTGATTTGAAGAAAAAGAATATTAGTACTGAAAATCCATTTGTTGGTTGTTAAAACTTCGAGAATTATTTTTTTCAGTCACTTCAGATCTTAAGAATAGTGCCCAATAAAAATGATAAAAATGACTAGTATTATGTTGTTATTTTATTTGATTATTTAAGAGCAGCTACAGAGTGTATTTGTTAGTAATTTTATTTTTATTTTTATTTACATGTGTCCAATGAAGCATCGAAAGAAGCTTATGAATTCAATGTCAAAGTTATCATGATTCATGTTGCTTATTAGAGGTTTGATAAGATTATGATCTTTTATTTCTTTTTGTTAGGTCGTTAAAAGACTTCGTTGTTATATATATATAGTTGTTATATATATATATAGTTGGACAAGATTTTTCTCTTGATTTTTAGGATATTTATTTTATCTTTTTATCTCATGAACTATTTATTATAAAAAGAATGTGAGGAAACAAAGAAAGGGATTTAGATTTTGGAGAAAAGAAAATTAAAATTTGTTTAAATTCTTCTTTAATACAATTACTAAATCAGTTTGATTTCAAGTTTTAATTGAAGTGAAAATATCAAGTACTGTTGTGGTATTTTTGGTCCTTATCATTTACTGAAATCATTCTTTAATCTTGTGTTTTGATATTATTGTTATTTATATAATTGATTACTACTAATTAATTATATTGATTTATTTGTTTCGTTACATGAGAACTTGCAAAATTATATATGTATGAATGTTGTATAAATGAAATTTATTTTAACTAGCTAGAAAAAGTTTCATTTACATTTGGTTAATGAAATAATTGTTAGATTGATCTATATCATTCTTTCATTCTTATTGTTTCTTATTCATACACATAATTAAGACCCGGGTTATATTCAGAGTAGTATATATATAGAATATCATAGAACAATTAATTTAGAATTATTGAGTGAATTACATAAATAGTTTCACTTTCAATTATTCACATCAGATTTATGGTATTTTTATTGGATTTTATTTTAAGTCTTCTTTAGTAGAAGAAAATTTTTATGTGACTTGATTAAGTCCTTGTTTTAGTTGATCGACAAATCACCCTTTTCTTGTCAAGTTAATAAACAAAAGATTTTATCTTTCATTAAACAAAAAGGGTTATTTTTTGAATTAGGATTAGTTTAGTTAGATTAAATAGAAATGTTAGTTTAGGTTAGTAAAGGGGTAATGAACCCATAAATCCAGTCGGAATCACCATATCAAATGGAAAAGGGTATAATTGGGGCTTTGACCAGGTGATTCTCCCCAATGTTGAACATGGTCAATTGCGACCATCAACAAAACACTATGCCGGGTGATTGTGGGTAGCATGGGCCTTAGCCAAACATATATGCGAGATCTTATATAACTCCATTATGCTGCTCGGTTTGGATTTTATGCCCCGAATCAAATTGCCAACATGTCCCTGAATGGCTTGGGGAGGCAAGTTACAACTCGTGATAAAACTCAAATTGGGACTCAGATGGATGAATCGCTAGTTGAATTGGATCTGGGGCACCAAGTTTTTGCTAGTGGTTCCCATCTTCTATTATTCATTATCCATGAAAAGCATTTGTTGCAGGATCACAGGGACTAGGTTTTTGCTCACTGCTTATTACAAATTTTTGACAATTTAACACCTCGTAAGGCTAGGCAAGGCATGGCATGGCGAGGCATGGTATGGCATGGAAAGGAAAGGAAATTCAAAGCATGGATTGACATGACATGGAAATGAAAGACATGGCATGGAAAGGCAAGACAAGGCATGACACGGAAAGGAAATGCACAGCTTAGCAAAGTAAGGAAAGGTATGACATTGAAAGGCATGGAATGGAAAGGAAAGGCATGACAAGGCAAGACATGTCATGGAATGGCATGCCATGGAATGGAAAGGAAAGTGAAGGAAAGGAAAGGCATGACATGGAAAGGAAAGGCATGACATGGCATGGAAAGGAAAGGAACGACATGACATGGCATGGAAAGGCATGGCATAGCATGGCAAGGCAAGACAAGGAAAGACATGGCATGGAAAGGAAAGGCATGGCATGGCAAGGCAAGGCATGGCATGGCAAGGAAAGGAAAGGAAATACATGGCATGACATGGAATGGAAAGGTATGGCATGGCAAGGAAATGCAAGGCATGGCATGGCAAGGCATGACTTGGCAAGGCAAGGCAAGGAAATGAAAGGCATGGCATGGGATGGAAAGGTATGGCAAGGCAAGGAAAGGCATGACATGGAATGAAAAGGTAAGTCAATGCATGACATGGAATGGCATGGCATGACAAGGCAATGAATGGCAAGGAAAGGCAAGGCATGGTATGGCAAGGCAATGCAAAGCATGGCATGGCAAGGAAAGGAAAGACATGGTATGGAAAGGCATGTCATGACATGGCAAGGAAAGGGAAGACATGGCATGGAAAGGCATGTCATGGCATGGAAATGCAAGGCATGTCATGGAAAGACAAGGAATGTCAAGTTATAACATGGCAAGGCATGGCATGGCAAGAAAAGACATGGAATGACATGTCATGGCATGTCAAGGAAATGAATGGCTTGGAAAGGCAAGGCATAGCATGGCATATCAAGTCATGGAAATGCATGGCATGGAAATACAATGAAAGGAAAGGAAATGAATGGAATGACATGGCATGGAAAGACAAGGAAATGCAAGGCATGGCATGGCAAGGCAACGCATGGAAACACATGGCATGGAATGGAAAGGAAAGGCATGGATTGGTAAGGAAATGAAAGTAAAGGAAAGGAAAGGGAAGAGAAGGCTAAAATATAGTTCCCTAACAACAAAAAAGATCCACAACATACAAGAATACCATAACAACCATAGAATGAAGCAAAAATTTCAATAATTCATAAATGTGAAATATTTGTTTAATAATTCCTTTTACAGACCTATGGTCGTCAAGTATACCATTGAGATCACTTCTAATACAGATGGTATCCATTAAATTCTCATGCTTAGAGTAAGGACAGAAGTATCGTAGCTTTGATGAGTTTTTACTTGGCATTTGTTACGAGGAAAATCACTCTATGGCATGGGGTAAACCACAACAGAAAAAAATGATTGCAGAAATCAACTCTAATCTCAAGTATGATATATAAACAAATATGATAATAAGACAAGATAAAGAGCCTACCTTTTCCAGACGTTCAATGAATTCCACCGTTGAGCACTTGACTCAAAGAAATACACTTGCAACTTGTCCTCAAAAACCAAGATACACAAGCATATGGTGATAATGTATAAAGTTAGCACATACAATAACATAATCCATCAATATTCATAACAAATACGCCCATGGAATAAAAATTCAAATATTTTCAAGACATTAATTGGATGAGAACAAATTATTTCTATTAAAATGTAATCAACAAAAGTGTATGAATGACAAACTTTCGTGTCGACACATTCAGAACCAATAAACTAAGTCCCTTCCTGTTTGGCCTCCACCAAAGGCAAGCTAATATAAGAGAGACAATGAGGTTCTCCATCAAATAGGGAAGATATTGGGGGCTGAACAATGTGTTCAGACTTAAAAGGACAAAGGGATGCAGACTCAATATGAAGTGAATAATTTCTCTAGAGTAACTTTGCTATATGTATACAATGGAGTACAATCTAATATCCCATGATCACTGAAGTCATATAGGTATTGGTCCAATGAAAGATAGTAACAACTCAGGAAAGTTGCGACTATGAACTAATTTCTTCAAGTCTTCTACACAATCCACCAAAGGTGAAAGTATACATTATGTGAATAAAGGAGTTGAGGTCGAACATAATGAAACTTTGTTTGATTATCGATCATTAAGGTATACTGTTAAAAATGTGAGACATCCTACCGATAATGAAAGTACGTATCAAGACACCATGTACATTCTTACAAGTGTGAATAAAGGTGTTTAGGTCGAACACTTGAAGAATCCATCGATCAAGAGACATTTATGTATTCCCAACTTTCGATGGCGAGAGAACCTGCCACTGATGACCACAAGCCTCTAGGTACTCATAGGACTCTAGGTCTCGTTTCCATAATAGATGGATTGAATTCGATGGAAGGAGACTCGCTGAAAAGAGAGAATTAAGGCATCTCTCATCATTCAGCACGAAGTATAAAGCAAGAGCTTGATGATTTGGAGGAACTCAGATGAAGAACATGTTCACGAACCAACGACCTTGTGCATCTTTCGTGTGCACTAGATGCAAGAAGTGCACGAAAAAGACCCTTTGAATAGAAACCAATAAGGAAACTTGCCAAAAAAAGCGAGGAAACCACCAATAATGCTAATGGCATGCAAGACACTACACGAATCCCATTATGTGAATAGATTTCTTGTCGTCGAACACAAGGGAAACTCCCCAGTCTGCGACCAATGAGGAAATGTCGACTGTTGGGTTCAAGGTTACCTACCCATAATAAAAGTAGGACCAGGGTGCATGATAAGACTACATCTTCATGTAACTCTGAGACACACTGAGGGTATGGCCGACATGCTAAGTCAAGAGTTCTGAGAAATGGCTGACACAGGTTGATAGACATCCTTTGAACAAGAGCATGACATATATGGATGACTCTGGAAGCATAGAATCATTGATGAAACTTTGTGATGCAGGAGGCACCAATAAAACTCTCCATAGGGACTGGAAGAGTAACCAGTCAGGGGAGTAAAATCTAAGTAACGAGCTCAGCTTCCTCAGGTCATGATAAACCCAAAATTTTGATGACAAGTGGACTCAAAAGTGTTTGCTCTGTTCAAAGGCAACATGAATGTTTCCAACATAAGATAATATTCTTTTCCCTCCCATATTTTTTTGTTTTTTCATAGTCAAATGAATGCTATGATACAGAGGAGGAAATGAGTGTCGCTAGTAAGCAGCTAGTTCCAACAGTGGAATATACCTATGCTCAATGTAAGGAGGTGAATGAAGGATATGGAAAATCAAGGGAATGTTTCCTCTTGGGGTATAGGGTGTCAAGCTGTAAATGATATAAACAGGGCTCTGCTTGGCTGATGATGCAAACTACTGAGATGATAGGCTTATAATGCAGAAGCAAGAACCGACAATAGGCTCAATACTGCAAGCAAGAAAATGAGATGTAATTACAACTTAACGCCAAATAATGTCATTTTTCATAAATTTAGTCTACTTGGTTTGAAAAAGGGTTAAACTTACACCAAATAGACGTCCTTTCAAATCCAATTTATGAGTGTGAAAGAGACAAGTTCACTCGAAAATATTTTCACTTTTGAGAGAGTCAGAAAAGAGCTTAAACCAGACTCATTGGGAGTCCCACTAGTTATAGGTCATCATGCTTATGAGTAAGAAATGAGGTTCGAACGCAAAGTCATATATTAGCTATAAGGGACTCCCGGTCATATGAACAAAATATCTACATGGGCACTGAATGGCACAGAGGTTCTAACTAGGGAACCTATGTTTGGTAAGTCTCTACCATTAAATAACGACACTTCTAGTTGCATAAAGAAGGCTATGTGTCGCTACTAAATGGGTTCGTACTTAAGGCATACAAATTGCAGTTATAGGATAATGCAAATGTGAAAAACGGAGTGATGGCCTATCCTATATGCTGGTCAACGAAAATACCTATGAAAGTTACGAATGGGCGACATGGTGCTATAAACCTCAAGTATCCCTGGATAAAACCACCAAAACCAACTCCATCCACTGCATTATTAGTCCACTAGGCCAAAATATTAGCAAAAACTATGCAAAGTGGGTAAATTTTTTCTATAAATAGTGAAAATCACCAATTTTACTATACCATTTGTATTTTTTTACCCAAATAGTCAATTTTGGATCAAATTGCCCCTAATTTTCAACTACGGATTGCGAGAGCTACGAGTGACGTAATTGACAACCGTCTGGACCAATTAAGTCATATTTCCCTTCTTTTCATTTCTACTGGATTAGTATTTGCAATTAGGTCTTCTTTTTTGAGTATTTAAAAGAACAAATTAGAAACTAGGGTATACATGGGTTGTAGATCATCGGGTCACGTATACACATCCCTATACGCGACTGTTATCAAAACAGGCTACGTATATGCAGCCCTATACACCAGTGTGTAAGCTGCAACTCGTGTACAATTCTGTGGATTTAATTTTTAAAATGTAACTGACTCAAAAATTGATTTTAAACATGCAAGATGGTGCTAGAGTGGAGAGAAAGAGAGCATGAAGAGGTTGATGTTGTAGTGGAGAGAGATCCAGGGGCCCAAATGGAATTAAGAATATGTGGGCTATATAAATTTTGGGCTCTCAAGGGCATGAGGGCTCAAGTGACACTACTCCAAGTGACGCTACTCCAAATGTTGGTGAATTACTGGGATCCAGATACAGAGGCCTTCAAACTTGATGGGAAACCATTGAGGATTGAAGTTGAGGATATATAATTTTTGATAGGATTGTCACGTTGGGGTGAGGCGGTGAAACTCAAATCCCGGGGAGCTGGGAGTGGCATGAACATAGAGGACTGCATAGCCACTCATTGCATTGTAGGGAACGAGAAGGTAGGGAGCAAACTCCCGATCAGAGAGATCAACAATCTGAGTATCAAGATCATTGTCCCAGTGTTGACACAGATCACAGGGTCGGCCGCGTTGCATCAGGAATCAAGGCCACTTATGTTCTACTCGGTGGAGTGCTTGGGACCCATGGTTTATGACTGGTGCACCTCATTGTTAGCCAACATGAAGAGCCATCTAACAGACTGCAAACAGGGTAGAAAGAGGAACTTTGGGTTTGCATCTATACTATGTAGTTTTTTCTTCGAGTGGGTTCCAGGCTTGGGCCCTAGATTTGAGATTGTTCTGCATGGACTTTGTGATCCAGCCATGGCACGGTGGACCAAGGTGATGAGGCGGTTGGGGGGTGGTAGGGTACCAACACCCTACAACGACGAGCTTCTCTTCTGGTGGCGTTGAAAGGTGATATCTTTGGAGGACTACCCTTATGCAGGGATCGACTTCAGAGGAGATCTAGACATGCTAGTCCGCGAAGGCCAGAAGAACTTCCACGACACTGGCAGAGGCACCGGGGGGATGATCCAGGGAGAGGAGACGTTGAAAGAGTGCTTCAAAACGTGCAATGCAACCTGTCTCGTTTGATACAAATAATTCCCATGGTTTAGGTAGAGAATTTGCCGGAGGCGATGCAGTGACAGGTGGTAGGTGTGCCCCGTGCTTGGATGTGACTCTTCCGGCATCTCGCAAATTCCATGCTTTGCTATCATGACACACATTCGGCGCCACATGTGTAGATATCGTGATCACTGTATGGATCAGCCGTATATGTATTTTGAGGGTGTGAGCCTCAATTTTGTACTATAACACCATATTTTTGGAGAGATGAAATATAAAAAATGTTGGACTTCGACTTTACTTATATTGCAATGTGTACATTGGTTAATGTGTTTTCTTTGCTTTAGTTATGTGAAAAATCCCAATCTAAAACATAATTAGCATATGCATCAGATACATAATTATAACTTATAGGCATGTGATGATAAGTAATAAAATAAAAATGTCATTCCAAAATTCGTACCCATAGGAATCATCGTAGTAGAGTAGGGTCTCACACACTATAACTATCATTCAACTGACATACTACTAATTGGGAGTCTAGGTGAACTTCTAAAGAAAAAATACCATGTGAAATGACATCGGGTAAAATCTCTATAATGACACTATATTCGGCCACATTATTCATTGATATATCTAGGAAAACTCCACTTGAAGACATCAGTTGACCCTCGGGTGAGTAAACAACCTAAGCAATGGAAGCCAAGTTTCGTGTATGAAAACTGGCTCCATCTTCAAATCCTGAAATATCCCTGATCCGGCTGATCAAGATATTCGCTACTGTTCTAATGCTCTGGTGTGCAGATCTGATACACTAGGGGTTTCTGGATGCGTTTTAGCCGTGTATGTGAGATGTTCTTCGGTTATTGTGGTTACATGTTGGTTATTGTAGGTGCATGTGGGTTATTACATGTGCATGTTGCATATTTAGTGTTTAACAATCATAAAATGATGCATGCAAGAGTATAGAATGTCAACTGCTCAATATCATGAATAATAATGGTTCAAGCATGGAAATACAATAGCCTACTGGAAAAATAGAATCTAGATGTCAGTCAGATCTCCTGGATCTGTACTAGAATACAATCAAATAACAAAAATACCTGTGATCATAAGAAGATAATAGATCTGATGCATGCACGGACAGATCGACAAAAATGTGCAATTCCAGTGAAATACGGTAACCGCTACCAGCTGAAAAACTCGATCTAAAGAACCCACCATCGGAAAGTGCTCAGAACTGCTCCAATAGATTCACCTTGGTCTCTATACTGGAATGGACGTCTGTCGGAACTCGAATCGGACCTCTACGGCACCAGATCTGGACCCCTGGGGGGTTTGCACCCCTCCTTGGACACTGAATGCACCCCAAAAGATTCCACCATCGGAATCGGCTGCTATATGGCTCAAAACGATCGTCTTGTCAAATGATGAAATGGGTCAGAAGGTTTTGGCCGGATCTGCTCTGGAACACCTGCATGCAACGCCAAACGTCTGTCCGGAATGACTGCGCCCAAAATGGTTGGATGGATCGATCTGCAAGATTCCATCGTCGGAATTTGATGATAAATGGCTCAATGGAAGCGCCCTGGCTGGATCTCTATTGGGTCGGAATGAATCTGCAATCGGGACACAGGTCTACTACAGATCTCTGAATCCTCAAAATAGCTTGCGCCCTCCTTGGCTGAGTTGCGCCCTCCACACTGAATACTCCTGAAATGAACGGTGAAATACTTGGATGGTATATCCGATGGGCTAGGGTGTGTCTCTCAACACCAAAACCGATCAAGGGTGGTGGTTTCCTCCAGAAATCCACAAAACAATAAGGTCGGCTCTCCTCCTCCTCTGGAAGCTCTCAACATCAAATCATAACAATGCATAATGATGAATTAGGTCAAATTCCTCCCTTTATATCTTTCCCGACCTAATTCTTCGTTGATATGACTTAACCTAGGTGCCTTTCCTCCTAAGTGATTTATTTGTCAATTAAGCCCCCCCCCCCCTTATCACCTTTTCATTCTAATTCTCTGTTGACTTAGGCTTAAGTGACTTTTCCTAAGTATTTTGGCTTAATTCATCGTTTAGCCTTAATTCCTCCTTATTTCTCCATCTGGTTCCCTATTTGTGTCTGACTATAGTCTACGAGAACATATAGACTACTAAGTCACTCCCTGCTGGCCTAATCTTGGGGACGGGACATCACAATCCTCCCTTCCTGAGATTGTTTGTCCTCAAGCAACATCAATCCTGGGTGCTGCAGAATATGCTCTACCTCCCATGTGGCTTCCTCCACTGGAAGACCCCTCCATCTAACCAAGCACTCTCTGATGATCTTGCTCCTCAATCCGCGTTCTCTCTGCTCTAGTACCTCCTCTGGCACTAGTTCCAACTGTCCCTCCTCATCCAAGGGTGACAACTCCTGTGAAATGCTAATCTGCTGTCCCACCGCCTTTTTAAGGCAAGAGATGTGAAAGACGTTATGAATCTTGCTACCCTCTGGTAGCTCTAGCTCATATGCCACCTCGCCTATCCTCGTGATGACTCTGTATGGCCCATAGAACTTTGGCTTCAGTTTCTTTGCTCCGCTCCTCTTCAAGGAAGACTGTCGGTATGGTTGTAATCGCAGGAAAACCAAGTCTCCTACCTCAAAACTGCGCTCAACTCTGTGTCGATCTGCATATATCTTCTGTTGATTCTGAGCTGACTGCAAGTTCTCCTTTGCTGATTGTAGGATCCTTTGACTCTCCTCCACCCAATCCTTGGCCCTCGAGACCCTGCTGTCCCCAAATACAGTATCTATAAAGGAGGGTGCATCGTATCCATACAATGCCCTGAATGGTGACATCCTGATGGACATATGGTAAGTTGTGTTGTAGCAATACTCACCCATATGTAACCATCTCACCCAAGTGCGTTGTTGTCCCCCCACATAGTTCCTCAGATACCCTTCCACCCATTTGTTAACGATCTCTGTCTGCCCATCTATCTGTGGGTGGTAGCTGGTATTCGTAGCTAACTCTGTGCCTGTCAATCTAAAAAGCTCCTACCAAAATGCGTTGATGAAGCGTCCATCCCTATCACTGACTATCTGCCTGGGTAACCCGTGCAACCGGAATACCTCCCTAAAGAACAACTCTGCTACCTGTATGGCCTTGTAGTCTGTGGGTATGGCGAAGAAATGTGCAAACTTGGTCAGTCTGTCGACCACTACAAATATACAGTCCCTTCCCTGCACTCTAGAGAGGCTTGTAATGAAATCCATGGAAATGCTCTCCCATTTCTGCTCTGGAATGGGTAGAGGCTGAAGTAACCCTGCGGGATGTGTCTGCTTGGACTTGTTTTGATGACAACTCGTGCACTCTCATATGTGTTTCAGCACGTCATCCTTGAGACCCTTCCATGAGAATCTCTCCCTGATTTGCCTATAAGTTTTGAAGTATCCCTGATGCCCTGTTGTTGGTGAATCATGACACACCTTCAGAATCTTCCCTTTCAGGGTGGATTCTGGAACCAAGTAGATCCGGTTCTTGTAGAAAATGACATCATCAAGAACCCGGAACCTATCATCAATCACTTGCCCGTCCATCACCTCACAAGAATTTTTTTTTTTGGAGTATTCCACCAACAAATGAGCTTTCCAATCTGTACAGATATCCATCATTGAACATCCTTCTGGTCTCCTGGACAATGCATCCGCCACAACATTCCTTTTTCCCTTGACATACTCAATATCAAAGTTGAATGCTTGGATCTTTGAGACCCACTTCTGCTGCCTCTCGCTGAGGTCTTTATGGTCAAGGAAATACTTGAGACTGTTATGATCAGTCTTCACTACAAACCTGCTGCCAACCAGATACTGCCTGAATTTGGTTAAAGCATGCATGATTGCTAGCATCTCCTTGTCATAAATAGGATAGAGTCTCTCTGACTCGTCGAGCTTCCTGCTCTCAAACACAATGGGGTGGCCCCCCTGCATCAATACTACTCCAATCCCCACCCCTGATGCGTCGCACTCTAAGACGAATGGCTGAGAAAAGTCTGGGAGGTCTAGAACAGGGCATGTGCTCATAACCTCCTTCATTTTGTTGAAGGTCTGTTGTGAATCCTCTGTCGAATGAAAAGCACCCTTCTTTGTCAAGTCTGTGAGTGGCACTCCCAACTGTGAAAAATCCTTGACAAACCGCCTGTAGTAACTGCATAACCTAAAGAATCCTCTCAGCTCCGTGAGATTCTTGGGCATTGGTCAATCCACAATGGATCTGATCTTTTCCTGGTGAACCTATACTCCCTGCCCACTGATGATATGCCCTAAGTACAGTAGTTCCCTCATGCCAAATTCACATTTGGATTCCTTGGCATATAAAGACTGGATCTTCATAGTATCCAAAACCTTCTCCAAATGTGCTAAATGCTCATCCCATGTCTTGCTGTAGATTAATATATCATCGAAGAATACCAGAAGGTACTTCCTCAACTGTCCTCTAAAGATATGGTTCATGCAAGACTGGAAAGTGGCTGGTGTGTTGGTCAGTCCAAATGGCATGACCAAGAACTCAAAATGTCCGAAATGGCATCGGAATGCTCTCTTCTCAATATCCTGCTCCCTGATGCTGATCTGATGGTATCCTGAACGTAGATCAATCTTGCTGAAGAAGACTGCCCCATGCAACTCATCCATCAACTCATCTATGCGTGGAATAGGGTAATGATTCTTGATCATTTTCTTGTTGAGCGCTCTGTAATCGATGCACATCCGTAATGTGCCATCCTTCTTCAATACCAGTACTATTGAAGATGCAAAAGGACTCCTGCTGGGCCTGATATGTCCCATAGCGAGCAATTCTTTGATTGCTTTCTCAATTTCGCCCTTAAATTTCTTGGGGTGTCTATAGGGTGCTGTAATCACCGGTGTAGCCCTTGCCTCTAACTCAATCATGTGCTCAAAACCTCTGTCTGGTGGTCTCCCTGGTGGTATTGGCCTAAATACTGGCTCATAATGTCCCAGAAGCTCTCTGATCTGTGGATGGTACTGCTCCCTACCCTCTGAGTCTTTTCACGTGGTGATCCAACACTCTGCTGCGTAAGCCACATCACCATGATGAAAAATCCGCTCCATCCTCTTTTCCGATACTGCCCGAGGCGCCCCTGTAGACATACCTCTCAGCACAACTCTCGATCCACTGGCATCTCTGAAGCTCATGGTCAACGTCTAATAGTTGAACCCAATCTCCCCTAATGAATATAACCACTGTACCCCCAATACGGCATCCGTATTTGATAGGTCAACTACATAAAACGTGTCAGTCAGGGTGTAGTTGCCAAGTTTTACCTCTAGGTCAGGGATCATGTCTAAGCATGACATCGTGTATCCATCAGCCACTGCCACATGGAATCCCTCAAACTCCTCTGTGCGTAACCCTCTCCTGGCTACCAATGATGCATCTATGAAGTTGTGGGTGGCCCCACCATCAACTAAAGTTGTCATGCGTTGCCCTTGTACAAGGCCCTTGAGCCTGAGAGTGTTGTACCTGGGTACTTTTGAAAGGGTGGCTATGGTTCCCCCTTTCACCTCTCTATGAGGTTTGGCCTCTTCCTGGGGCTTGGCCCTGGCCGGTATCTAAGGTTTCTTCGGCTGCTTCTCTGACTCATGTGTGGTCTCAGTCTCTGAATCACTGTCTGTAGGTGCCTGAATATCCTCATCCTCCTCCTCACTGCCTGATTCCACCTCAATATAGTGGATCTGTCCCTTCCCCATGCATCTATGCCTGGGGACCAAGGATCTCTATAGGAGAAGTAAAGATTCTTCCTCATCAACTCCCGTCGTGTATCATCATCCAACTTGGGCTTGCCCTTCCACTCCCTTGGAGGATTCTTCTGATCCTTGTCTCTCTGTGGTACAAAGGGTTTAGTGAAAGGTTTAGTTTTTGGCACCGAATCCACCAA
>ML801525.1:69758-117377 GCA_009831015.1 Picea engelmannii | reverse complement strand
CCGCTGGCTAGCTAGCATGTCACTGATAATCTGCATGAAGGCTACGTCTGGATCCACTGGGGCCTTACCACTGCCCTGTGGTCGCTCATACCTGTCACCTAGCCTCTTCTCTGCTTCGCGCTCAGCCTCGCGCTCTGCTCGTCGCTCTACTTCTCTAAGTGCCTCTTCCTCTTCCTCTAAACTGGGAGGGAGGAGAGGAAAGTTAGGTCTGTCCCTTTTTCCCCTGTGCCGATTGTACGTGACATATTCGTCACCTTCATGCGCACGACCATCTGGTTCTTCTGTTGGATTCATGGTCTTTAGTCACAGGCTGGCAGGACTAAAGCTCTGATACCACTGAAATATACCTGATCCGGCTGATCAAGATATTCACTACTGTTCTAATGCTCTGGTGTGTAGATATGATACACTGGGGGTTTCTGGATGTGTTTTAGTCGTGTATGTGAGATGTTCTTCGGTTATTGTGGTTTGATGTTGGTTATTGCAGGTGCATGTGGGTTATTACATGTGCATGTTGCATATTTAGTGTTTAACAATCATAAAAGGATGCATGCAAGAGTATAGAATGTCCACTGCTCAATATCATGAATAATAACGGTTCAAGCATGGAAATACAATAGCCTACTGGAAAAATAGAATCTAGACGTCAGTGAGAACTCCTAGATCTGTATTGGAATACAATCAAATAACAAAAATACCCGTGATCATAAGAAGATAGCAGATCTGATGCATGCACGGACAGATCGACAAAAATGTGCAATTCCGGCGAAATTCGGTAACCGCTACCAGCTGGAAAACTTGATCTGAAGAACCCATCGTCGGAAAGTACTCGGAACTGCTCCAATAGATGTGCCCTGGTCTCTATACTAGAATGGACGTCTGTCGGAACTCGAATCGGACCTCTACGGCACCGGATCTGGACCCCTGGGGGGTTTGCGCCCCTCCTTGGACACTGAATGCGCCCCAAAAGATTCCACCATCGGAATCGGCTGCTATATGGCTCAAAACGATCATCTCGTCAAATGATGAAATGGGTCGGAAGGGTTTGGCCGGATCTTCTTTGGAACACCTGCATGCAACGCCAAACGTCTGTCCAGAATGACTGCGCCCAAAATGGCTGGATGGATCGATCTGCAAGATTCCACCCTCAGAATTTGATGATAAATGGCTCAATGGAAGCACCTTGGCTGGATCTCTACTGGGTCGGAATGACTCTGCAATCGAGACACAGGTCTACTACAGATCTCTGAATCCTCAAAATAGCTTGCACCCTCCTTGGCTGAGCTACGCCCTCCACATTGAATACTTCTGAAATGAACGGTGAAATACCTGGATGGTATCTTTGATGGGCTAGGGTGTGTCTCTCAACACCGAAATCGATCAAGGGTGGTGGTTTCCTTCAGAAATCCACAAAACAATAAGGTCGGCTCTCCTCCTCCTCTGGAAGCTCTCAACATCAAATCATAACAATGCATAATGAGGAACTAGGTCAAATTCCTCCCTTTATATCTTCCCCGACCTAATTCTTCGTTGACATGACTTAACCTAGGCGTCTTTCCTCCTAAGTGATTTATTTGTCAATTAAGCCCCCCCCCTTATCACCTTTTCATTCTAGTTCTCCGTTGACTTAGGCTTAAGTGACTTTTCCTAAGTATTTTGGCTTAATTCATCGTTTAGCCTTAATTCCTCCTTATTTCTCCATTTGGTTCCCTGTTTGTGCCTGACTATAGTCTACAGGAACATATAGACTACTAAGTCACTCCCTGCTGGCCTAATCTTGGGGACGAGACATCACAAATCCTAGGTAAACCAAAGACTTCGTTGACATCTTCCAACCAAGGGAAAACTAGATAAGAAATCTAAAGACAAAAAGGGGAAAAGATATATACACTAAAATACATTAGCATAAAAAGAGTTACGCCTAAGCTTGGGGCTCAAGTGTAGTATATTTTCAAGTAGAGCCCATTCCTGGGATCAACCAACATATTCCCTTCATAATATTCTAATTCGTAGGCTCCTTTTTCTAAGACACGTCGCACGATATAAGGACCATGCCACATTGGGTTGAATTTTCCTGCCCCCAGTGGTTCTTTGTCTTGGTCATACAAGAGGACCAAGTCACCCTCATCGTACTACCGAGGACAAACAGATTTATCATACTAGACCTTGACACGTCATTTATTCGCTTCGATAGCCATAGAGGCATCTCGATGCTACTCGTATGGACTCTCTAGGTGCACAAGGCGTTGTTCAAGATCGGGCATGTCAGGTAGGAGCGTGACTACCAATATAAGAGAAGGTATTTTGCGTTCAAAGAAAGGGTCGATTCCTGGCCTCTTTTCATATGACCGGGTGAATGACTGAATTTCTTCAGGTGAATGATCTGCACCGATATATGCATTTTCAATGTTACCAGGAATACGAGAGATATCGATCGTGACGGTAGGAGAGATACTTGCCATGTTTCCTTCATCATAAATGCCATGCATATAAAGTGGAACTACAACATGACCAATTGTCTCACTCAAGGTATATCTAAAATCATCTTGTTTGATTCTAGCAAGTTCTGGGAGAAAATAAGAGCGATGGTGCATATCATCCCATGGCCTATCAGAACCATTCATGGCCTCTATGATTGCTTCATATGAGGGTAAAGTATCATCGAGGAAAGCATGTGAGAAAGATGATTAAGTGGCCCATACAAGCTTAAGAACAAGATCCTCCTCATTCGTCTGCGAGGCGACAGGATCTGGGTTGGCAAAACAGTCAGGAACATTCTGATATGCTATATTTTCTTCCAATAGTGGCATAGCCATTCCAGTATGTGACTGACCTTCACAAGACGCAGTCGAGGAAGGTAGGGTCCAAGGATCGTTCAAATACAAAGTGCGGAAAGGAACATACCTCATTGATGATGAAGACCTACTGGACATGGAATAGATATGATGAATTGGTGCCATGAAATCAAAGGTACCCATAAGGGATGAATACATTCCAACGCCAATATTCTCAGTTGTCGGCTGAGAATTTTTTATCATAGGGATTGATGGTCCAACCAATGCATTGGGGCTAGCATACACAAAGGAAAACTGGTCGATCGTCATGATCTTCCTATCGTGAGGAAATCATAGAGTACAGAAAATGGACGATACAACTGGAGTCATAGCATAATTCTAGTTACGTTCTAGTAACAAGTTATAGTCAAGGGGTGCATCAAATACCTCGAGATCCACCTCCACTATATTCCCACCTAATTGGACCAGGAAGGAAGGAAGAATACCGTGGGGATGGAAAGAATGACTGTCAAATGCAGTCAACATGGTCGTAGCTTGAGAGAGGTTCGGAGAGCCAATGGATTTCCAACAGGTTAAGGACATCACACATGTTGCAGCACCTTCATCAATAACAATACGTTTGATGGTATACTTTGAGTAATCCACATGGATTTGGAATGCCACCTGGTAAGGTAAGTGAGGCTTCACATCCGTGACGCCAAACTTGATAACCTTTGAGCCACAAGGGTCTAGAGTTCCTAACGCAGATAACAAGGTATTCCTATGTGAAGGACACATCTGGAGTACCTCCAGAGCTGACATCGCGCATGGGGTTTGACCCAGATCCTAAAAACTAGAGTAATTATGGGCGGCTCTAGCATTAGGGTTGTGGGTAGAGCGCTTGAGTACTCCTTTCGGAATACGAGGTGGAGGCTCTGGTTTTTTGATCTGTAAAGGTGTCTTCAGAGGAGGAGGATAATCTAGACCAGGTACAGTCTTTGAAGAACTGTAATTGCGAGACCGAGTGGATACATTAACCTGAGACTTGACCATATTGATGCATAGATGGTCATCATCTTGCACTGGTGGGTTTTGACTGCCACTCGCCACATTTCCGACATTCGAGGAGTTCAAGGCCATGTGTTGATTATGCAAAAAAGGATTAGTCAGCACAATAGGCAGTAGGGATAAAATCCTCGCAGCTTCCGCAAGTTTGGGGACAAGTGGGTAAGGTGATTGTTTGTACAAAGCTTGCAAGGAAACTTCACCTTTCACCTTTCTTTCTTTCCCTCACGAGCATTATTATTCGACTTCTCATTTTTAATGTTGTCCTTGGGTTTATTATTATTATTATTCCTCCCACCCTTACGATTGTTACCACGTATTTTTGTTTTATTCCCTCCTGGTTGTTGGCTACCATTCGGGTTGGTCGAAGATTTCACAAAATGTACATCCACCGACTGAGTGGGAGTGGAGGACACAGATGAAGCTTTCCTTCCTACAGACTGTTTTAGAGAAAACTCTTTAAACTGGCTTGTCACCAAGTCTGCATATTTCACATTTGCGGAGCCTACAATACCATCGGCATGAGGCCCGAGCTTTTGTCTATGGTCGTAGTTTGACCTTGGTGCGTCTGGAATAATTTCGTATAACATCCTAGACTGAGCATATATAAGATCTAACTACTGGGATTTAAAAATCGCTTCTTCCTCAGACGTTACTCTGGATTTCGAAACATTCTTCGAAATATAAGGCTGTAAAGACTTAAGGAACCATTCCAAAAGGAACTCCAGAGGTATGTAGGCCTTGATCAACCTCTTCCATCTACACCACTCTTGGATGTGATCCGAGATATGGGTGGGTTTGTCCTGGTGGAAGGCCGAAATAAGTTTTATGCCGACATGATAATGAACTGACAATTAGAAGTGGTTGAGGAAGACTAAAACCATTTGATTAAAAATTTTGTGCATCCCCCTTGGTAGCTCTATGTACCATTTCGTTACAACCCCCGTGAGGGTGAGTTGAAAAAATCTTAAACAAATAGAATCATCATTAAGGGAATTAGAAGAGAACCAAAGATGAAAAGTAGTGACGTGATCACTAGGATCCTCACCAGTCTTTCCTTCGAATTTTAGAATATCTGGAGGAAGCTTGGTGGGGACGGGGGGCCATGTCGGGTCATGATGCATAAGGTCATTGATTAATATAGACAAGTTTAGAAAATTGAACGTGGCCAGAAAAGGGAGACGGGGTTGCGACATTTGACCCCAAGCTCCCAGGAAGGATTGTTTTTGGGGAATCACAGCCCATCCAGGGTTCTGGTATGCACCATGGCCCTGTCTAGGATTGTAAACCCCCCCTCCGAACTGATTCATTAGAGGGTTGGTTGGGCACCATTCTAGTAGGAATGTTATGATGAGGATTGTAAATATTTCCCCCAGTTAGAGTAGCTCCAGGTTAGGGGTTGCCCAAGGTGTGAAACTGACCTCCTCTGGGTGTGAATCCAGAGGATAGAGGTGGATTCGGCATGCCAAATATGTTGGTCAGAATCATCGTGTTGGAGGTAGGTGTAAAGGTTGGAACATAAGCAACAACTTGTCTTCCAGGTTGACCACTCCATCCAGGAGCATTAAGACTAGGATTAGACCCAAGGTGAAAATGAGGTAGGCTTCCAACCGTAGGATTCATTTGAGGGGTATGAGCACCACCAAACGAGAATGGAATATGCGGAGGAGCCATGCCCCCAAGTCTAATACTAGTATTCATATTAGACGTTGGAATGGAGGATGAAAATTGCAATGTGAAATTTGGCATACCATAAGAAAAAGGGCTAGAGGTCGTAGGGATGGACTGCTTATTGTATCCAGGTGTACCAAAAATAGACCCAAAAGGGTTCTTCACAATGGGTTGAGTAGAAATTGTAGGCTGGCTAGGAGTGATGATGGGAACCGTCGGTACTACAACCACAGTGGTTGAAGGTGTCAAAGGAACACTATTAAATATAGTAGGAATGGGAGTCGAAGGACTCTCAATATCTTTTTGACTCGACTCAATACTCATCATTGTATGATCACAAGTCTGGTAGGTGGAGGTGTGTGTACCACATTTGATAACTTTACTCCTTTTAGAAGGAAAAGACTCAAGATGCGATGGTAATCTTAACAAACGATGAGACCTGCAGGGAAGTTGGTCTGGCTCCATGATGACTCAAGACTTGAGATATAAAAACAAATCCTAATGCCAACTAATAATCAAAGAGCACACCAAAATAAACAAAAGGAAAATATGCACACAAACATGATAAAGTGGCTGAAAGGGGCCTCCCTCCCTAAAGTAGGTATCATAATCAGTTATAAGGGCCCTCGTGGGATTAACAACTAGTCGGTCAGATACCCTCGGAGACGTAATCCTCCATAAAGGTTGTATGTTGTCCGACCCTTATCTGACTCAGGGTACCTGCAGAATAACCCCTGCAAGTAACCTATGTGGTACCTATGTCAAGCAACTAAGCCACCATGATATAAACGATGCGCAGGTGAATAGTCGTAAGTTAGGTTTACCGTATGGGAAGGGTAGAAAATCTTGAAATATTGATGCAGGAGCATCTCTCACAGCAAGCGAGCCAGCGCGGAATGCAAGTGGACAGCTGGACAAGCGCCAACAAATTTTTTTGAAATTTCCTGGATTTTGATGCGCCATCTTAAATGAAGTCATTTAAGAAGTGATGCACCTGGTGTAATGAAATCAGACCTCGAGCCATACGCTCTTGTCTGAAGTAGATGAAAGCATTTATGTAAGTAGGTAGAATTTAATATTAGATTAGACAGTTTTAGAAGGAGTGGAGAGAAAACGAATATAGACACCCTCACTGTGCATTGTAACATAATTCAGGAATAGTTAGAAGCATTTGAGCATAGAAGAGAAGCAGAGAGTTGTGTAGAAACACCCATGTACTGATATTTGGATTAATAGATAAAGATTGATTCAAATTCATGGTTTGTGTTGTTCTCTGTGTATTGATATTATGCTCCTGAATGTTTGCTTCCTGGTATACATTTGCTTTTATACGCTGTGTATTGATTTCATAGTTTGAGGTTGAAATCTAGAAGGAAGAGGAGATGAGTTTCAATTGTTTCTCTATCTGAGCAAAGATTCCTGCAAGGAGTGCAGTTGAAGTCGTCCGCAAGGAGTGCGTTGACAGAAGGTTCAGATAGTTTAACTCTTGTTCTCAATCACCCAGAAGTGAAATTGGGTTATACGAGCCGTGCAAGGAGTGCGCAGGCTAAGGAGAGTCTCAGTTGTGAATCTGAGCTAAGTATTGAAGGACTGCTGTTACAGGTGTGCGCAGAGTCGGGAGAACTCAACACTAGGAAGTGGTTGAGAATTACCTCAAGGATCGCGCGCAAGGGTCTTCGTGAGGATTCAGAGTTTGGTGGAAGCTCAGGAGGGATAAGGCTTTCAAGCTCGTCAAGGGAATGGATCGACGGTCAGGAATCGGCGAGGAGGATTGGCGAAATCCCGTCAGCCGTTAGATCTGCCAAAGGAGCGAGTGGGGTTACGACTGTGCCCAGAGTTCAAGCTCCAGAGATTGTGGACCGTCGGATCTCGTTCAAACACCCGTTAGCCGTTGGATCAATCAGGAGTTGCACGGAGTTTAAGTCTCGTGAACAGGAGGAGGAAAATCCCGACGAGAGGTGAGGCCATCGGGATTTCGGCATTCGCAAAATCAGGATTCCTGAGGTCGTGAAAACCAGGACATCAGAAGTCTCGAAATCGCGAGGAGAACCCTGAACCGTCCATCTTGAGGGAATGCGTGTCAGAAGATCTGACGAAGTCGGGGTTCTTGAAAGCTGGAGATCGGAAAATTCCATAGGAAAATCCTGGGAAGATCGGAGCCGTCCATTTACTGGGACGCGTGGCGGGGATCGAAGGCATCGGGATATCCGACATCAGAGAATCGGGGTTCAAGGGATCGCGAATTCTGAGGGTGAGTGCATTTTGGCATTAGAAACCCCGTAGCCCCGACGAGAGATAAGACTGCGGTCATGGGTTAGTGGTCATATGGGCCAAAGCCGATAGCCAGGAGGGCTACTGTGTAAAGAGGGCGTCGGGATTCGAGGTATCATGAGTCCTGAGGGCATGTGTATTTTGACATTGGAAGTCGTGAAACCCCGAGGGGGATCTGGAGCCATTGATCTCAGCGATTGCTCACAGTCGTTGATTTTTGGTTACGGTGGAAGGGCGTCCGGGTGACATCATATCGAGAATCTGTGGATCGGGAAATCGGGGATTCCATTGACAAGTGGTTTGGATGCATTTCAACACTCAAAACCCCGAACCCCGATAAGATATACGACCGCGGTCATATAAGGGAAGGTCGCATAGACCAAAGGCCTAACTGGGGAGCTAAGGCAACGAAGAAACGATATCGGGGATCGAGGATCGGTAAATCAAGTTACCTGGACATTTCAAATGTCAAAATCCCGATAGAACAAGGGGAGATCTTGTGAAGAGTTTTCTGTGGGAGGAAATTTCCCGATAGGGAAATAGAAGGACCTTTCAGTGCTTTGGGCCGATCAGGAAGAAAGATCATGTGAGCGGACGTGCCTGCGTCAAGTGGTATCATAGCACAAGAAAGAGTCTTTGCTTTCTGTAGCAGAGAAAAGAAGGAGATTCACCATGCCACCAAGGAGAAGGGATAGACAATCACCCGATTCAGAGGAAGAAAGGGAGATGCCCAGAGGTAGGGGTAGGCAAGTGCAGAATCCAGACATGGAGAGAGAAGTGTGTAATCTTCGTGCCAGAATGGAGGACATGGAGACATCACAAAGGTGAAAAGCTGATGCAGGAGATATCAGTGAATCCGAAAATGAAGATGATGTTGGACAGGGAGAAGAAGAAATCCCAGCGGAAGATGAAGCAAGTGAATGCTTACTTAAAGCTGTTGCAAGAATGAGTACAAAGGTAAAAATGGACATTCCAGTTTATGAGGGAAATCTGGATGTAGAAGAGCTTCTAGACTGGATTAGAGCTCTGGACACCTATTTTGACTATGAAGATATTGAAGAGGACAAGAAGGTCAGACATGCCGTCACGAGATTAAAAGGACATGCAGCCTTGTGGTGGGATGAACTACAAGCTGACAGGCGTTGCCAAGGCAAGCAGAAAATTAAGAGCTGGGACAGGATGATTGCAAAGATGAAGGCAAAATTTATTCCAAGGGACTATCAAATTTCTCTGTTCAGGAGGATGCAGAACCTGAGACACAAGCTGATGACAGTGAAGGAATATACTGAAGAGTTTTATAGGTTGAATATCAGGGCAAGTCATTGCGAAAGCAATGACGAAAAAGTGGCCAGGTATATAAATGGCCTGATATATGAGATTCAAGATGAAATAAGTATGGCAACCATTCGAACGGTGGAGGATGCTTATCAAATGGCTTTGAAAGAGGAAGAGAAGCTGAGCCGAAAGCAGAGTCAGAGGGGTCGAGGCAGAAGTCAGCCCAGAGGCAAATCAGTTGCCTAGGAAAGAACCCAGAAGCCCAGGGACGACTGGAAGAAACCTTAGACTCGGACAGAGAGAGGTGGAACTTCACAGTGAGGGCGATATGCTGAATAGAGAGGACAACATACCGAGCAGAGAGGAGATTATGCTGACAAACACACTTTTCCTCGTACTAGAGGTAGAGGAAGAGGAAGAGGTGGAGTAATTACATGCTTCACATGTGGAAGAATGGGAACAAGTCATTCGAGTGTCTAGAGAAAAGGAAAGAACCTGGAGAAGCTCACATCGCTGAGGCACAGAGGCGAGATGTTGAGATAGAAGAGGCTGAAGGCGGAAGATCACTGGTGATGCGAAAAGTCCTTTTGACACTAGAGGAAGAGGTGGAAAGTTCATTCCAAAGGACCAGACTTTTCAGAACAACTTGCAAGACCAAGGGTTGGGCATGCAAGGTCATTGTGGACAGCGGTAGCACTGATAATCTCGTTTCAACCGAGATGGTAGAAAGGCTGGAGCTGGAGACGACTGATCATCCAAGTCCATATAAAGTTTCGTGGCTACAAAAAGGACATCAGGTAAATGTCACGAAACAATGCTTAGTTGAAATTAAGATAGGAGGATATAATGATAAGATTTTATGTGATGTCATTCCTATGGATGTTTGTCATCTATTGCTGGGTAGACCATGGAAAGATGATAGAAATGTGATTCATGATGGGAGGATGAACACATACACCCTGGAGAAGAATGGGAGAACTCATATGTTGCATCCAATTGAGGATAAAGAGGTGAAGCCAGAAGTAAGCAACATTGTACTTCTCATGAGCGGCAAGGAACTTCTTACCGAGGTTAAGAAGGAGGAGGATCCGCAATTCTTTGTGGTCAGGAAGTCGAGGATTGTTTTGACTAGCACAAGGGTGGATGATTTGCCAGGAGAAGTTCAGGAACTGTTGGAAGAGTTCGCTGATATAGTAGTGGATGAATTACCTCGTTCGTTGCCACCGATGAGAAGTGTGAGTCATCACATTGATCTCATACCAGGAACCAGTTTTCCAAACAAAGCAGCATACAAATTGATGCCGCAGGAGAATGAAGAAGTCAAAAGACAAGTCCAGGAGTTGTTGGACAAAGGTTTGGTCAGAGAAAGCTTGAGTCCGTGTGTTGTTCCGACAGTACTCAGTCCGAAGAAAGACGGAGGCTGGAGGATGTGAACTGATTCAAGGGCGATTAACAAGATAACTATCAGGTATAGATTCCCATTACCAAGAATGGATGATTTGATGGATTGCTTAAGTGGAGCAAAATTTTTGTCAAAGATTGATTTGAAGAGTGGATATCACCAGATCTGCATGAGAGAAGGTGATGAGTGGAAAACAACATTCAAGACAAACGAAGGTTTGTATGAATGGCTTGTTATGCTGTTTGGCTTAACAAATGCGTCGAGTACCTTTATGAGGTTAATGAATGAAGTCCTGAGGGAATTCATCGGGAAGTTTGTCATTGTGTATCTGGATGACATATTAATTTTCAGCAAGATAAAGGCAGAACATCTGAAGCATTTAACTACAGTAATGAAGAAGCTACAACAGGAGAAGTTGTTGATAAACATGAAGAAATCCTTGTTTATGAAGATAGAGCTCATTTATCTGGGTTTTGTTATATCTGCAGATGAACTGAGGATGGATCCAGATAAGGTGGAAGTGATTAAGAATTGGCCATCACCAAGGAACATATTTGAGGTGAGAAGTTTTCACGGTTTGGCTAGTTTCTACCGAAAATTCATCAGGAATTTCAGTGGAATTAGTGCAGCGATGATGGATACAGTGAAGAAAAGACATAAATATTTTCACTGGACTGAAGAGGCTGAGAAGAGTTTCAATTTGTTGAAACGAAATATTACGGAACAACCAATTTTGGTGTTACCGGATTTTCAAAAGACATTCTAGGTAAAATGTGATGCAAGCGGGTTTGCAATAGGAGCGGTCTTGAGTCAGGAGGACAGACCGATTGCATATTTCAGCGAGAAGTTAAATGAGGCAAAAGAAAAGTACTCCACGTATGATAAGGAATTCTATGCCATCATCCAGGCATTGAAGAAATGGAGGCACTATTTGATTCCAAAGGAATTTGTTTTATATAGTGATAACCATGCATTGCAGTTTGTGAATCAACAGGAAAAGTTGAATCAGAGGCATGTTAAATGGGTTGAATACATGCAAAACTTCACTTTTGTGATAAAACATATTTCTGGTACTGCTAACAAAGTTGTTGATGCTTTGAGCAGGAAGTGTTTGCTGTTGCAGGAGTTCAGAGTCAAGACGTTAGGTTTTGATGATCTCAGAGACATGTACGCAGATGATCCAGATTTTAAGGAAGCGTATGAAGCAGCTGAGAATCCAGTTCTCAGAGATAGCAACAAATGGGCTAAATACATGATCCAGGAAGGATTGTTGTTCAGAGGCAATCAGCTGTGTATTCCAAATTGTTCCATGAGGGAGAACTTGTTGAAGGAGAAACACAGTGGAGGATTGGCCGGACACTTCGGTCATGAGAAGACATTTGCGAAGCTGAGTGAATCATACTTTTGGCTAGGGATGTGAGAAGAGGTCAAGAAGCTTGTGGATAGATGCAGAATTTGCTAGCATGCAAAAGGAAGGAAGCAGAATGCGGGTTTTTATCAACCATTGCCCATACCTGAGAAACCGTGGGATGAAATTAGCATGGATTTCATATTGGGATTGCCAAGGACGTAAAGAGGATTTGATTCGATCTTTGTAGTAGTGGATAGATTTTCCAAGATGACACATTTTATCCCGTGTCAGAAAACCAGTGACGCGACACACATCGCGAATCTGTTTTTCAAAGAGGTCGTTCGACTTCACGGCTTACCCAGAAGTATAGTTTCGGACAGAGATACAAAGTTCGTGGGACATTTCTGGAGGACATTATGGAAGAAGCTGGGGACTAACTTGATGTTTAGTTCTTCTTATCATCCTCAGACGGATGGACAAATAGAAGTGGTGAACAGAAGTCTGGGAGACTTGCTGAGAAGCTTGGTGACGGAGCACTACAGCCAGTGGGATAGTATATTGCCACAGACAAAGTTTGCGTATAACGACTCAGTGAACAGGAGCACAGGCAAAATCCCATTTCAGACTGTGTATGGCATGCAGCCAAGAGGAGTTTCTGAATTGAGGGATTCAAAACAGACTGCGACTAGGAGCGCAAGTGCCGAAGAGTTCGCAGAGGCAATGAAAGAACTTCACGGCCAGGTGAAGCAGCGACTGCTAGATTCAAGTCACGAATATAAGCGCAGAGCCGACCAATGGAGGAGACAACTTCAGTTCGAGGTTGGTGAATTAGTTCTGGAACACTTGAGGAAAGAGAGGTTCCCAAGGGGAACATATAATAAATTGAAAATGAAGAAAATCGGACCATGTAAGGTCTTGAAGAAATTGGGGGAAAATGCTTATGAGATCGAGCTACCGGATGGGATTGGAGTATCTCCGATATTCAATGTCACAGATTTATACCCATATAAACTTGAGGAGACCAGAACAAGTGATGAACAACCAGAGGTTCAGTGGCAGAAGCAGATGCCAGTTGCAGAGAATCCACAGATGGAGCAGATACTGGATACACGAGTGGGTAAGAAAACCAGAAGGAAATAATACTTTGAATATTTGGTCAAATGGAAGGGTCATCCAGTTGAAGATGCCAGCTGGGAGACTGAAGCGGAGATTCTGAAGCATGGACAGACCGTGCAAGAGCTCATGGACAGGATCCCATGAAAGTTTTCAAGCGAGGGAGTATGATGCAGGAGCATCTCTCACAGCAAGCGAGCCAGCGTGGAATGCAAGTGGATAGCTGGACAAGCGCCAACACAAATTTTTGAAATTTCCTGGATTTTGATGCGCCATCTTAAATGAAGTCATTTAAGAAGCGACGCACCTGGTGTAATGAAATCAGACCTCAATCCATACGCTCTCGTCTGAAGTAGATGAAGGCATTTATGTAAGTAGGTAGAATTTAATATTAGATTAGACAGTTTTAGAAGGAGTGGAGGGAAAACGGATATAGACACCCTCACTGTGCATTGTAACATAATTCAGGAATAGTTAGAAGCATTTGAGCGTAGAAGAGAAGCAGAGAGTTGTGTAGAAACACCCATGTACTGATATTTGGATTAATAGAGAAAGATTGATTCAAATTCATGGTTTGTATTTTTCTCTGTGTATTGATATTATGCTCCTGAATGTTTGCTTCCTGGTATACATTTGCTTTTATATGCTGTGTATTGATTTCATAGTTTGAGGTTAAAATCTGGAAGGAAGAGGAGATGAGTTTCAATTGTTTCTCTATCTGAGCAAAGATTCCTGCAAGGAGTGCAGTTGAATTCGTCCGTAAGGAGTGCGTTGACAGAAGGCTCAGATAGTTTAACTCTTGTTCTCAATCACCTAGAAGTGAAATTGGGTTATACGAGCCGTGCAAGAAGTGCGCAGGCTAAGGAGAGTCTCAGTTGTGAATCTGAGCTAAGTATTGAAGGACTGCTGCTGCAGGTGTGCGTAGAGTCGGGAGAACTCAACACTAGAAAGTGGTTGAGAATTGCCGCAAGGATCGCACGTAAGGGTCTTCGTGAGGATTCAGAGTTTGGTGGAAGCTCAGGAGGGATAAGTCTTTCAAGCTCGTCAAGGGAAGGGATCAACGGTCAGGAATCAACGGGGAGGATTGGTGAAATCCCGTCAGCCGTTAGATCTGCCAAAGGAGCGAGTGGGGTTACGGCTGTGCCCGGAGTTCAAGCTCCAGAGATTGTGGACCGTCAGATCTCGTTCAAACACCCGTCAGCCGTTGGATCAATCAAGAGTTGCACGGAGTTTAAGTCTCGTGAACAGGAGGAGGAAAATCCCGACGAGAGGTGAGGCCATCGGGATTTCGGCATTCGTAAAATCGGGATTCCTGAGGTCGTGAAAACTAGGACATCAGAAGTCTCAAAATCGCGAGGAGAACCCTGAACCGTCC
The DNA here is from genome assembly GCA_009831015.1 of Picea engelmannii. NCBI lineage: Eukaryota > Viridiplantae > Streptophyta > Pinopsida > Pinales > Pinaceae > Picea > Picea engelmannii. The sequence goes on along the minus strand of ML801525.1, from coordinate 103,080 downwards.
ATATTGAGGGAACGCGTGTCAGAAGATCTGACGAAGTTGAGGTTCTTGAAAGCTGGAGATCGGGAAATTCCATAGGAAAATCCTAGGAAGATCGGAGCCGTCCATTTACTGGGACGCGTGGCGGGGATCTAAGGCATCGGGATATCCGACATCGGAGAATCGAGGTTCGAGGGATCGCGAATTCTGAGGGTGAGTGCATTTTGGCATTAGAAACCCCGTAGCCCGGACGAGAGATAAGACTGCGGTCACGGGTTAGTGGTCATATGGGCCAAAGCCGATAGCCAGGAGGGCTACTGTGTAAATAGCGCGTCACGATTCGAGGTATCGCGAGTCCCGAGGGCATGTGTATTTTGACATTGGAAGTCGCAAAACCCCGAGGGGGATCTGGAGCCGTTGATCTCAGTGATTGCTTAGAGTCGTTGATTTTTTGTTACGGTGGAAGGGCGTCTGGGTGACGTCATATCGAGAATCAGCGGATCGGGAAATCGTGGATTCCGTTGACAAGTGGTTTGGATGCATTTCAACACTCAAAACCCTGAACCCCGATAAGATATACGACCGCAGTCATATAAGGGAAGGTCGCGTAGACCAAAGGCCTAATCGAGGAGCTAAGGCAACAGAGAAATGATATCGGGGATCGGGGATCGGTAAATCAAGTTACCTGGACATTTCAAATGTCAAAATCCCGATAGAACAAGGGGAGATCTCGTGAAGAGTTTTCTGTGGGAGGAAATTTCCCGATAGGGAAATAGAAGGACCTTTCGGTTCTTTGGGCCGATCAGGAAGAAAGATCCTGTGAGCGGACGTGCCCGAGGGTGCGCCTGCGTCAAATATCGAAAGCACCGCCTCTCATAGAGGTAAAGGTACTAGCAAGACCCCCATATACGATAGATCCCTAGAAATATCTTTGACGCTAAGAAGGTATTGGGGGAATATCTCCTCAACCAACTTCACGCGACCTTGTTCTTAACACCGGTGTAAGCGGAGCCTTCTGACTTCACCAATTATATAATGGATTTCACCACTCCCTTAGTCAGACAAATATGTTGAATTTAATATCCTTGGAGAAGTTTACTCACAAAATCCTATTCCAAGGCTCTAAATCCTAAGCTTGTTTGTGCACCCTGAAAAATAAATTCGTTTTTAATCAATTTTAAATTTATCAGCATTACTTTTAGTGGATTTTCTGACTAAAAAAGGTGTGGTCATGAAACTGATGATGTTATGACTCGACAAGTAAAATAAATGAATTTGAATAAAATGCAAAGTCTTAACTTCAATTCCTAATAAATGATAAGATTTTCAAAATGCAATTTTCAATTTAATTTCGCAATTTCAAATAAGATGAAAGCTGTCCATACATCTACTAAGATCAATGATAAGAACCCAAAAGATCAAATGACAACAATGCAAAATGTATATATTTTGTATTTTCAATATAAAAGAATGAAAATGCAAGGACTAAACAACAACTTGATATAAAGACTCTATTGTATGTAAACAAAACCAAACCAAGTATAATATCAAGAAGTAAACACCCAGCCCAAGATACAAGGACAACCAATGAAAAAGATGATGAAAAAGAAAAATCGCTCAAAAATTCAACCAAAGAAAGGTTTCCTGTCACTCTGCAGGCACTTAATAGTGATGACAGAGACCTAAGAAGACTAAAAAACCATCAAAACTTACCCAACAAACATCAAACTCGGTAATCAAGAAAAAAGGATGATGTACACGATTGTTCAGAAGAAAACCGCGTATATATTCTTCCGATAGAACGACAGCTCGCATATGTACGCAATTGTCAGGAAAAAAATCGTGTATATGTATTGAAACACTGCCATGTTAAGGATAAGGCCAAGAAATTCGGACTCAAAATTAACAGAGGCTATCAAGCAATCAAACGACAAGGAACACAAGATAAACAAGAGCAATGAAAGGATAAAAACACTCCAAACCATGAAAAGAATATTCCCTCCTCAGTATGGTCGCCAATTCTGTTACGAGGAAAATCACTCTATGGCATGGGGTAAACCACAACAGACGAAAATGACTGCAGAAATCAACTTTAATCTCAAGTATTCTATATAAACAAATATGCTAACAAGACAAGATAAAGAGCCTACCTCGTCCAAACATTCGATGAAGTCCACTGTTGAGCACTTGAATCAAAGCAATACACCTGCAAATTGTCCTCAACAACCAATATATGCAAACATATGGTGATAATGTATAAATTTAGCACATACAATAACATAATCCATCAATATTCATAACAAATACGCCCATGGAATAACAATTCAAATATTTGCAAGACATTAATTGGACGAGAAAAGAGTATTTCTATTAAAATGTAATCAATAGAAGTGTATGAATGACAAACTTCTGTGTCGGCACGTTCAGAACTGAAAAACTAAGTCCTTTCCAACCAGGCCTCCACCACTTCAATCCTCCACCAAAGACAAGCTCATATAATAGAGACAATGAGCTTCTCCATCAAATAGGGAAGAGCTTGGGGGTTGAACAATGTGTTCAGACTTAAAAGGACAAAGGGATGAAAACTCAATATGAAGTGAATAATTTCTCTAGAGTAACTTTGCTTTCAAAGTTGAATTCTTCTCCTCTTTTCCACAACTTGGATATGGCCCATTTATAGCCTTCAAATGGAACTGAAGGGCTGATTCAAAATGTTTCAGGTATATGGAAGGTCAAGAATCATGGATCTCGTGACGTGACATGGAAACCCGACACCATTTTTTAATTTTGGGCACAAAACCCGATGTAAGCGAGATATAATGGTGCAACCTACGTATACGCATGTTGTATAGCTATTAGGGCACATATATGTGGAAATATACAATTTTTAGCCCTGGGAACTGCAAAAGGGGACTTCAAGTCTGCATAGGGAAATGGAAAAAGGCCCTCTAAGCAAGTTTGCATAGGGTGAGGCAAATCTTTCTATAACAACAATGTTTGTAGTTGGAGGTTTGTACCAACAACCAAGTTTCTAAAGTGGTATACAACTCAACCTAGTCTATATTCTTGAAATACATAACCACCTTTCATCCATTTTCTTTGATCCTATGTTAGATATTCTCCTTTAATAGCCATCGACCCAATCGAAAATTCAATGTATTCAAAGTCTGTTACTAATTGCATGAGGCTATGATTTCCTTCTAAGCAATGTGCCAATCATTTATCAGTGCCCCATTCATTACCTCTTGGTGCAACCACTGCATATATGTTCCCTACAAAAAATGGAGTGCCAACACGTGAGTACACTAAACAATCAAATCATAAAATAACCTTTATAGTTATTCAAAATTTAATAGAAGGTTTCACTGAACCCGACAGTACGAGATTTGAGACATGATCATAGTCTTCTCAAATATTTAATTTGTCCTCCTCCAACTGGGATAATTCCATAGTTATACATTGACCAATGGGGAGTGATACATGATCCCATCTATCAACCCTGTTTGTTAATTTACAATCATCCCATTCATTACTACTACATGGACCACATAAGAAAGAGAGGTTTCTCGTCCATATTTCAACTATTGCATTGTTTGATGTTTGAACTGAATGGACTCCATGAATACCCTAGATTTTTTTTATTCACACCATTGTGATCGATCTACATCGACCACCTCTCAAAAATATCTATGTACATGTCCTTTCCTATGTGATTGGTTTTCACGAGTTCTTGTTCCCCCTCCCATTACTGAAGAACACCATTCAACAATGAATTTCGCATCTCAAATGAGGGAAGTAGTTATGAACTTCATTTCTTGCCTATGTAACGCTCTTTTTATGCATGTGCCTTCTCCATCATGCCCCCTTTTCACGTGCCCAAGCTCGAAATACTTCCAAATGTGTGGTACCTTGAGTTTTTTGTGCAACATAAAAAACCATTGAAATGCACAAGAATTTTTGAACTAGCTCGTGCAACCATTTGACCAAATCCAATGTTGCTCTATATGTATGTTATTCTCCTTAAGGTGATTGTAAAACAACTGAAAGAGATGTTGTACGTAGGATAAGTCATGGCACTGATCATCGCTTATGTAGAAGTGATACTCCTTTAATATAACTATGTTTTCTTCATTACTATCCAGACTATGCATGTATGTTATATGGACCATTATGTTGACCTTCTCTGAGTGATAATATTGTCTTTGAATCTCATTTTTTTTTGAAGGGTGTAGTTCTCAGCAAAATCAACCACTGATAAGACAATACCAATGAGAAATGTATCTCTGCATATTCTAAAACGTTTTTCCTGCCATTGAGCCACATGGACATGTTGAACATATTGTCATTTCTTTTCGATGAAGTTTTTCATGAAGTCACATACTTGTACATGAGAAGTCACTAATTGTATCTTTTTTCTTTCCTTCCCTCCATCAATATCATATGTGACATATTTAAATATTTTCAAGGCAACCTCCTTCCTCCCCAATTCATACTCATCGCTTACATGGACACACTTACTTAGAAATTTCATTCCACCACACCTAGGGCATGTCCCATCTAAGCAATATTTTTGATAAAATGTACAACCATGTGGCCTTGTACACAATATGTTGTGAATAAAGTCTCTAGATGATGACAGTGATAATATAATTGAGCATTCTTGCAAAAGGGTGTTATGCAATACACGATATATATATATATATATATGTGTGTGTGTGTGTGTGTGTGTCATAACAATAACCATACCCAATGTGATATCTACAATAACATGTGTTACAAATTGTGTTTATTCGAACATACCAAGGCTTTCATTTATGGAAAGATCTTTGGCCCAAGTTAAGTGCACTATGTAGTGTCTTGAATTTCTCATACAATTTTGTCTTTGAAATGTCAAGAAAGTGCTTAATATGGGGTTCATGGTTCCTATATCCCCTTATCAATTTTAGTACATATTTGTTTTTGGAATAAGACTTAGTGTTCTCATGCCATAAATCCTATACTAGTCCCTTAACTGCTCCAATTAACTTCATGTCAGAATGAGGTAGCCTACGAGTGAAAGCCCACAAATATGTTGGGCCACCTATGTCGAGGCTATATCGTCTATGAGAATACTGTCTAAGGTTTTTGATATTGCATTTCATGAGATGATAGGTTTGTTGTAGCAAACAATGTTTTCTTGTGATCTTGCTAAAAATTGATTGTGACAAAACACGTTGAGCTGCATAATGGTCTTAAGAATTATATTTCTTAACAATTCTTTGAAAACAATCCACAAGGTTTCTAACAATGTGATGACTTGTTTCTAAACTTTTGACTGTTTTAATGCCTAAAATTCTCCTAACATCAGTCAAACTTTTAGATTTTAACAAAGAAAAAAATAATTGACATTTAGCGACATCGAATATTGGTTCAAAATATTCTTTAATGATTTTATAAGAATGATAATGAATATTATAGTTAGGTAACTTACCTTCAAGTGATGCTAGATGACTTTCATCCACCTCAATGCGTTGAGGATTTCTCTGCCACACACTACTCAATATAGGTAGGAACGATGAACCCCTATTATGGCACTCTTGACCTTCCTGTTGTGGAGTTAACAATGTTGTAGTTATTTCCCCTTCAATCATTAATGGATCAATTATGGCAGGAGAGTGGACATGGGATTGACTAGTTTCTCGAACGTTTGATTGTTCAACAAGAGTTTTTACCACAAGAACTTCTTCACCACAATGTTGTGCACTAGTTGCCTCTCTAATTTCATCCATTGTATAATCCGCTCCAATCATATCCTCCATCATCTGGTCATCCACAACAAGTTGTCTTGATGAGATACTAATTGAATTTATCTCTACTAAACTCCTGTGCTTTGCTTGTGGTGATGGAGGAGAAACAACAACAACATCTATTCTGCTAGAAATTGGATTGCCCTCCTCTAAAATCCTATGCTTTGACATACATAACTTTTCCTTTTCTCTTTCTTCTTCTACCTTTTCGATGGATTTCTCTTTCCTTTAGGACTTTCTTTCTCGATTCTGTAGGTTTCCCATGTTTAAAGAGAAAAATTGTCTCCTAAGCACAACACCACAAATTTGTCTTGGTATTACATAAGAAAGCACAACTAACAATTCCAATTCCAAGTGGACAAATTTGTCTCCATATTACAAAAGAAGACACAACTGACAATTCCAATTTCAATTGGATAAGTGTGTCTTGGTATTACACAATAAGACACAACTAACGATTCCAATTCCAATTGGATAAATTTGTCTTGGTATTACACAACTAACAATTCCAATTGGACAAATTTGTTTTGGTATTACACAAGAATACACAACTAACAATTCCAATTGGAAAAAATTGTCTTCCAATTCCAAGAAGACACAAGAAGACACAACCAACAATTCCAATTCCACTTGGACAAAGTTGTTTTCCAATTCTTGCCACAATTGTCTTGCAATAGCACAAAATTTTCTATGAAGTAATAACAAGACAAAAAGGACAAAAATATGTTTGTTCTTTCTATTTTTGCTTGTAGATGTCGGGATTGTTTGAGTTTTTGAGATATATGAAGTAGAAGAGTGTTCTTGGAACATAAAAAATCCCAGCAAGAACATGCATGCGTTCCTAAAAAGTGTGTGCACTAAAGTGTGTGTGCATTCTAGGAACGTGCACGTGTTCCTGCTGCACATGGATGAGAGAACAACTACAAGGATTTCAAGTCATGAGAGTGCATGCAAGATCTTAATGCAACATATATAGAATTTATTATAGACAACACATCTTTATGAATAAATATGTATATAGGTTTGGGGACAACTAGAACCTAAGGGATTATGATTGAAAGTGTTTTGAAGCATAGATAAATGTTTAGAGGAACAAGATGTGGGTGAAAGGGTTGTGGGGCCTTTAACAAGAGGTATATGTTGGAGCATAACCCTAACTTACATTAGTTTATACCTAGCTTAGACTCCTAGATCTTGGTTAATACATTCATTTAGAATTTATTTCACCTAATTTCGCCACATAGAGAAGAAGGGCGCCTCATCCCTAGATCTTAGGGAAAACTGCTATTTTTAGATCAAGACTCAAGTCCCGGTTCTTGATTTTCTTGATTTATTCATGATTTATTCCAACTCCTCCATGAAAAAACTCATCTATTATTGGGGAATGTGCACCTCCTCTTTGAGTGAGAGATTTATTCCTTAATTAATGATTTTTGTCGTTACTATTATTAGTAACTACTATTTCGGGTTAGTTAAGTGAGTTGGAACTGCTTCTCTTGTCAGTTAAGTGAGCTTAAGTGAGCTAATGCACATCAATTGACTCTTATGGACATTAATGAGTGTGTGACATGTATTTTTAGTGGTCTAGGTCGAACTATGTGGTCTCCCTTAGCTTATGACACCTATTCTAGCTATTTATAGCATTTTTTTACTAGAATTTCTATGTTGGAAATTCTATATATTCACCTCATCTCTTCTTTTTTTGAGGATGGTTGCTCATGTATATTCATTTTTGATTAATATAATTCTCTGATTTATGGAGCAAAAACTTTCTCTCATCTCTTGAATATCAGCAAATTGTTTGTGTTCAATTTAACTAGAATTCTAGATTTATCGGGGTTTCTGCCGGAATTCTACATGGTATCAGAGCTAGATTGAATCTAGTGGATTGTACACGGTTTTATTTGTAGGTATAGATCATCAGGAGGCGGAACAATCAGCAATGGATCATCTCTCTCAGCCCACAAAAATCATTCTAAATCCTTTCAATTACTTTGAATGGAAGACAAAGATCTCTTTGCTCCTCCGAAGCAAAGGGCTTTATAGGGTAACAATGAGAACGAAGAAAGAACCGACTGCTACAACGAAGAAGATAAAGTATTTCAATAAATTAGATGAAGCAATTGGGCTGATATGCTTATCAATTTCCAGATATCTCCTCTTTCATGTCAGTAGAGCCACTACTCCTGATGTGGTGTGGACCACATTGGAAGGACTATTCGGCAAGCAGGATGCAATGAGAGTGCATCAACTGGAGAATGAACTCATATCCCCAAGTCCAATTCATTTCAGAAACCTGGAAGAATTCTTCACCAAGTTCAAATCCCTCCTCGTTGAACTTAATGCATGTGGAGTCACGAAAGAGGAAGAACAACTCATCATTTCAATTCTCTCAAAATTAGGCCCTGAATATTCCATATTTGTGTCGTCTTTTCAAGCATCTAAATTGACTTAGGAAAAATGGAAAATGCCTCCATTGAATGATTTCATTGCAGCATTGAATCAAGAGAAAGCTAAGTTAGTCTAAATGGGTTCCATCAAGAATTCCAATAACCAAGCACTTGCGGCTACTAATGCTCCAAAGAGCAGTGGAAAAGACAAGAAAAAAAGAATGAGTAAATTTCATGAATCGAAAAAGGAGAGATCTGCACAATCTTCAGATAAATCTTCTGAGCCTAAGGGTAAGAAGAAGAAGGAAATAACACTTTGCATCTACTGTTACAAAGGTTTTCATCCTGAAGAAAATTGCATGAGGAAGACTATTGATGAGATGGCTGAGCAATTGCAGCAACACAATCTCACGATGCACGAAAATGCAAAGAAGAAAGATGATAACATAACGGGAGGGAGAGCACGAGATGGTCATGCTTTAATGGCTGTCATATCCACTCCATCATTTTGGATCCTTGATTCAGGTGCATCGAACTATATGGCTGCATCAAAAGATGAATTATCCTCCATCGAAGAAAGCACCAGATCCCCAATATACTTGGGAGATGCCACAACCGCAAAGGTGTGTGGAGAAGGAATTGTTGATCTTGAAGGGCGCTGCTTCACAAATGTGCTTCATGTTCCCTCTATGTCCACAAATATTCTCTCGATATATCAGATCACTCATTCTGGCTCTGGAAGGAAGGTGAAGTTCACTCCGGACTCCGCAGTGATTACCGACATTTCCACAGGCTCACAGCTTGCACATGGAATTGCAGATCACGGTTCTCGTTTGTATTTCTTCTCCCACTTTGTTCCTAAATCTATTAGCACTATATCTATGTCACAATATAATAATATCAGTAGGTTATGCCATGAAATATTTGGCCATCTAAACTATAAGTACTTGCATCAACTCAACAAGGAAAACATGGTAGAAGGATTGCCATCTATTAAATTCACAAGCGGTCTATGTCAAAGATGCATTCTTGGCAAGCATCCAGAGAAAACGTTTGACAAAGGGAAGGCACATAAAGCTTTTTCACCTCTTGGGATGATTCACAGTGACATCACGGGCCCATTCTTGCAGCCTTCAATCAGTAAGGCTCAATATGTACTCACCTTCATAGATGATTTCTCTCGCTTTACTTGGGTATTTTTTTTGAAATTAAAATCAGAAGTATTTGAATGCCTTATAGAATTTAAAGCACTTGCTAAGAATGAGTCTCGGTGTAAGATTAAGATAATCCGTACTAATAATCGGGGGGAGTATGTCAACAAATATGTGCAGCAACTTTGTATTGATGCAGGTATACATCTACAACACACAGTGCCATATACACCACAACAGAACGGTGTTGCGGAGAGGAGAAACCGGTCCTTAAAAGAGATGGCCAATTGTATGCTACAGTCTAAATCATTAGCTCCCAAGCTATGGGATGAAGATATTAATTGTGTAGCATACATTCATAACCGAGTTCCTCACAAATCACTCAAAGGTACCACTCCTTTTGAATGTTGGACTAGTAAGAAACCGAAAGTGTCGCACTTTCCTATTTTTGGTTCATGAGCATGGTCTCACATTTCGACAGATAAGAGGAAGGATTTGGAGCCTCAAAGTGTTGAATGCATATTTGTTGGATATCCTGAAGGTGTTAAAGGATATATATATTGCTGGAATCTCACACTGAAAAGTTCATTCTAGCTCGAAGTGTGAAGTTTGAAGAAGAATCACTGCATGATTTTTCAGAAGACCCTGCCGAGGAACTGCTTGTTTTCACTGATGAGGAGTCATAAACTTATTCGAGCACTTCAAAGCAGCCATCAGAGCATAATTTTGGGTCTGATATAAAGGATGAGGAGCAGGTCATGGATGCTCCAACTCAATTGCCAACTTGGAAAGAGAAAACCCTGCAAGATGCGGGTGAATTAGTCGGTGATCCTGCAGATACAAGAAGGACTAGATCGCAGTTTTTGGGGGCTCCTCAAGCCTTGGATGCCACATAAACTTTGCTTCCCATACATTGCTATATGTCACTTGGTTAAGATCCAAATTCACACTCTGAGGCTGCTGAAATCTCACTCTGGGAGGCTGCCATGGATGAAGAGTACTCTGCTCTTATGGACAACAACACATGGGACTTGGTTCCACTTCCGAAAGGAAGAAAGCTTGTTCGATGCCGATGGATATATCGAACAAAAATTGCTGTAGATGGTGAGATAAAAAAGTACAAAGCGCGACTTGTCGCAAAAGGATACTCACAGGTACATGGCATAGGCTACACAGAGACATTTGCACCTGTTGCAAAAATGGACTCCATTCGACTAGTTTTGGCCATTGTTGTTTTTTGCAGATGCGAAGTTCATCACATGCATTACATCCGCGAGCTGATCCGTGATAGAGTAATTTCACTGCAGTACTGCCTCACAGAGCAGCAGGTTGTAGACATCTTCACCAAGTCCTTCACTGAAAAGAAATTTTCAGCACTGAGAGCTATGCTTGGAGTGGTGGAAACAACTGAGTAGGTCACTTTTGGCCACTTAACATTTTTTTTTCCTCTTTTGGGGGGGGAGGGGGGGTTCCCATAAGGTTTTCCCTCTTTCCTCTTTTCATGAGGAGTTCTTTTATGTAATAAGTACCTAAAATGGCCAAGTTCTCGGGACTCAAATTTTTTGTCATTACAGTTAGGCTTAAGGGGGGGTGTTGGAGCATAACCATAACTTACATTAGTTTATACCTAGCTTAGACTCCTAGATCTTGTTTAATACATTCATTTACACTTTATTTCCCCTAATTTGGCCACATAGTGAAGAAGGACGCCTCATCCCTAGATTTTAGGGAAAACTATTATTTTTAGATCAAGACTCAACTCCCGGTTCTTGATTTTCTTGATTTTCATGATTTATTCATGATTTATTTCAACTCCCACATGAAAAAACTCATCTATTATTGGGGAATGTGCACATCCTCTTTGAGTGAGAGATTTATTCCTTAATTAATGATTTTTGTCATTACTATTATTAGTAACTACTATTTTGGGTCAGTTAAGTGAGTTGAAACTGCTTCTCTTGTCAGTTAAGTGAGCGTAAGTGAGCTAATGCGCATCACTTGACACTTGTGGATATTAATGAGTGTGTGACATGTATCTTTAGTGGTCTAGGTCAAACTATGTGGTCTCCCTTAGCTTATGACACCTATTTTAGTTATTTCTAGCTTTTTTTGACTAGAATTTCTATGTTGGAAATTCTATATATTCACCTCCTCTCTTCTTTTTTTGAGGACGGTTTCTCATGTATATTCATTTTTTATTAATATAATTCTCTGATTTATGGAGAAAAAACGTTCTCTCATATCTTGAATATCAGCAAATTGTTTGTGTTCAATTTAACTAGAATTCTAGATCTATCGGGGTTTCTGCAGGAATTCTACAGTATATGCATAGTGCACTTAGGGTTCGAGTGTGGAGGGGGTTAAGGGTCGAGTATAGTTTATGCCTAGGATTAGATAGAACTAGGGGGGTCTAGTTCATGGTATAGGTCAAACTATAGGTCATGGTATAGGTCTAGGTCATGGTCTAAGTCTATCTCTATCTCTATGTCATGGTCTAGGTCGTGGTCCAGCTCTAGCTCTAGGTCTATGTCATGGTCATCATATAGGTCTAGGTCATGGTATAGGTCTTTCCATGTATAGGTATTTATATGTCTATATCTAGGTCTAGGTATTGACATGTCTAGGTCAAGGCCATTTCTTTCCTTGTGATGTAGAGATGGGGGGTGGAGAGAGGAAGAAAGAGAGTGAGAGAGGGGGAGAAGGGAAGACAAAGAGAGTGTGTGAGAGTGAGGGAGAGAGAGAAAAAGAGGGGGGTTAGAGAGAGAGATAGAGAGAGTGAGAGGGAAGGGAGGGGGAGAGGGAAAGGGGGTTAGATACAGGAAAAGAGAGCAAGGTGGGGAGAGAGAGGGAGGGGGATACAGGGAGTGAAAGAGCGAGGGTTAGATGTAAAAGGTAAAAATAGAAGGGGGTAGAGATGGATTGTTTGAGAGTATGAGAGGGTGGGAGATGAATACCAAGAGGGGGGGTAGCGAGAGAGAGAGGTGGGAGAGAGATGGTATATTCAAGAGAGAGAGAGAGAGAGAGAGAGAGAGAGGGAGGGAGGGGGAGAGAGGAGGGGGGTAGAGAGAGAGTGTATGAGAGTACATATAGATAAGCGGTGTTTTATCATACATAATATGATCCAGGCATAAATCAGTGGCTACCCACCTATTCCACTGGCTCAACCCACCTATTCCACTGGCTCAAAATAGAGGTTTCCACCTTGGTAGTTTTTCTACAGTTTTTCGAGTCCTAAACTTCTGGGGTCATTTTGAGGCCCTAAACAATGGTTTTTTGGCATGGCATAGTCACACTGTAGGATTTAGCCAAAGTGTGATGAAAACATGTGTATTCCTCATATATACCTTTCCAACGAGCTATCCTGCACCCCAAATGAAGATCATATGTAAACGTTATGCCCTTGAGAAGTTGATGTATCAACTACCCCCACAGGGGCCCGCAAACCTTTTGGCATTTCATCTTATGGGTTAAGGTTTTTTATTTTCTTTATGTTAAAAAGGCCTTTGGAGCCTCATTGTAAATATCATATTCTTACAAATGAGCATAGCCATCACATATCTTCTCAGAGATAAGATGCCTATTCTAGTGAGTTCATTCACTCTGTATTTTTACAGTTTCTGTTCATTTTTGTCATTAATAAAAATTGTGCATTACTATATCTATGTGTTTCTAGAAATATATCTGTGTATTTACTTATTATATTTCCGCATTCATTTATTTCTCAAAATAATATGGATCATTTTGTTCTCAAAATAATTATGATATGGCAATGTCAATGAGCAATATTACCCCGTGGGAAACTATGACAACCAATACATGAGATGGACCACGCTGCATCAAGAGAGGGGCCAAACAATGTCATAGTTCACAAATGCCTTCCATACCTTGTGCACCAATCTGGGCATCAAAGAATCCGAGCAACATCTATTTCTAAAATACCACGGGGCTCTAAACAGGTACATCCAAACTGAAATAGAATTTTTAGACATTTCAATACTGGGAGCCGCTTATCAATATGTTGTCAAAATTGAGAAGAAATTTAAGAAGAAGAAAAATTGATTGTTCAGGTCTGCAAATATGCAAAAACCAAAGTATGGTAAGGGAAACCCTAACTCACAGAACAACCAACCTCAAGACCACCAGTCCAAGATGCAAGAAAAGAAGGGTAACGAGAAGACGAAAAATGACACTAGGAAGTGGTGCGACTTCCATGAAATCCCTTGTCACAACATTGATTAATGCCGCTCAAAACAATCATTGGTGGTCGAGCTCAAAGAAACAGATCCAAGCCCCAAATCGGAATCTGATTTAGACAATAATAAAAGGAAAAATATCATTGATGCAGAACCCATTGCTACTTTTGCAACTACAACAATCCAACCAAAAGAACTAGAGGATCCTAAGGAGAGGGAACACCTCTTCCATTCACATATTTGGGTGAAAGGGACCATGCTACATTTTATTGTTGATAGAGGAAGATATAAGAACCTTATTTTAGCAGAGGTCGTCAAGCAATTGGATTTTCCGACAACACCACACCTACAACCATATACCATCGGATGGCTTCGCCAGGGATGAGATATTCATGTCAATTAACAGTGCCTCATGTCATACAATATCAAGCTCTTCAATGATTGTTGGTTATGGAGCCTGATTATCTTCCTGATTCAAAGGTATTTGTTTTCAACTATTTTTATACCCCATGAAGACTGTACACCATGAAATACTGTACACCCCTCCATGCGGGGGGGGGGGTTCAGGGGGGCTTGTCATCCAAACTGATCCAGATTATTTTCACCATGAAATGAAAGTGGAGATATAATAAAGAAATGCACAGAGATATCGATTATATTCAATAATATAACAGAAATGTATCAGATATACAACCATAAACATAGATATACAGTAATACATGATTTCTATTAATGAAAGAAATGTACAGAGACTGTAAAAATACAGAGTGAAAGACTCGCTAGAATGGTGGCAGCTTATCTCTGAGAAGAGATGTGACGGCTACTCGCATTCGCAAGAAGATGATTAAAATGAGGCTCTGAAGGCCTTTTTACAATAAACAGGAATGCCAAAAACCCTAGACATCCAAAAACCTAACACTAGGAGATGAAGCGCCAAAAGTTATGTGGGCTCCGTTTGGGTAAGTTAGTACATCAACTTCCCGGGGTCGTAACTTTTGCATATGATCTTCGTTTTAGGGATATGACAGCCTGTTGGAAAGGTATCATCGAGGAGATTCATTTTGGGGGCTCAATCATTCCTTTGGCTATCATTGAGAATCTCTATCTCAAAAAACCTTCATTTAGGTCCTCAAAATAGGCCTAGAAGTTAAAAACTGCTAAAAATAGTAAATTACCAAAATTGCCAAAAAATTGTTTTGAGCTAGTTGGAAAAGGTGGGTGGCCACCGATATCCACCTGGATCAATCCTCCCTTCTTAGGAAGCAATGGTCTCCATTGTGTTGAGTGCCCGGGGGAGAGGGAAAAACATTTGTTGAATCTGCATCTTGAGGAGTTGCTTTCCTTGTTAGAGAAGTTACGCTGCTTATCTTGTTGAAGGTTGTCACGAACATGTCGCTTGAAGGGTTGGACCTTTTTAGCCAGTCTGGCTACATGAGATCCATGTGTGCAGAAGGAATATTTGCGCTTTGATGCAACCTTGTCGACCTGATTCTATTGGATAGAAGGTGCTTGGGGTGAGACTGTAGTGGTTGTAGTGTCCTTCTGTTCCCCTTTTGAACAGATTGTGAAGAAGTTGAACTTTGCAGTATGAGATACTACCTTGAGGAATTATTTAGGTGGAACAATAGTTGGAACTACCTCTGGTATTCTATAGATATGACCCCCCAAAGTAACAATGACACTACGGGGTCAAGACTCATAAACAACATGGCGTCTCCACATATATGGTTGACCCAAGAGGACATCACATACATCCAGTGGGGAAACATCACATAATAC
The DNA here is from genome assembly GCA_009831015.1 of Picea engelmannii. Taxonomy (NCBI): domain Eukaryota; kingdom Viridiplantae; phylum Streptophyta; class Pinopsida; order Pinales; family Pinaceae; genus Picea; species Picea engelmannii. The sequence continues at coordinate 87,805 of ML801525.1, read as the reverse complement.
CTCACCCTTGAAGGGTTGGATGCTATATGATAATCGACACTGTTGGCTGACACAGAGATTTCGTCCTTGGTGAAACCACCCGATGTTGTATGGATGCGGGTGTGGTGTTGTCGACAATCCCAACTGTTTGACGACCTCTACTGAGATGACGTTATGATGGCTTCCGCTATCAACAATAAAATGCAGCGGGGTCCCCTTCACTCACATCTCTGAATGAAAAAGGCGCTCCCCCTCTTCCAGATCTGTTCGTTCTTCTGGTTGAATTGTTGCGGTCGCAACAATAGAAACAGGGTCTGTGTCGATGATTTGTTTTTTACCTGTATTTTCATAATCAAATTCTAAATCAGGGTTCGACTCCTTGTCTTTGATAGTGGCCACCGATGATTTTTTTGAGCGACATTCATTGTTGTTGTGCCAGGGGATTTTGTGGAAATCACACCATTTCCTGGTGTCCTTCTTCGTCTTTCCGTGACCCTTCTTCTCCCGTGGCTTAGATTGGTTTTCAGGAGACTGTTTATTAGGATCGTCTTTATCATAATTTGGTTGTTGTCGATTTACATATCTGAAATCTCGTTTTTTTTGGTGCTTAAAATTCTTCTCAATTTTAACAACATATTGATAAGAAGCACCAAGTGATGAGATGTCCATAAACTCCATTTCAGTTTGGATGTATCTATGTAGATCCCCATGGTATTTCAGAACCAAATGTCATTCAGAGTCTTTGATACCCAACTTGGTGCACAAGGTATGGAATGTATTGGTGAACTCTGGAATTGCTTGGCCCCTCTCTTGCCACAATGTGGTCCATCTCATGTACTGGTCCTCATAGTTTCCAACAGGGTAATACTGTTCCTTTACTGCATCCACAAAAAAATCCCAAGTGGGCTCAAACCCATATATTCCAGACTCCTCTGTGGAACTTTTCTTTCAGTAAGTTTCCCACCAATGTTTGACATGGGGGAGAGCTTTAAGAAGTGCAAAGGTGATATTTTCCCCGTCGAAAAAATTATGAACAGAGAAATAACCTTCTAACAGATTTAACCATTTGTCTAGGGCATCCGCATCTATCTGACCTTCAAATACAAGAATATCAAAATTAACCTGTACCTTGAAAGGATAGGTTCTTACAAAGTGGTTGTTTGATGAAGATGCACCTCTTGCTATCGGCAAGCATTGAAGGATGTGGGAAAAATTCTCCATCATTTCGTTCCTTTGTCATGTGAGATCTTGCTCAAGCAACAGATTGATAGGATCGTCTCCTCTGTCGTTTTTCCTTTCTTCCACAATGGAGGGTTTATTGGGCATGCGAGAGCAATTGTATTCAATAGAGACAAGCGCGAGACCCAAATTTCTATACTCGAACCTTGTCAGGGACATGCACTAAAAAAATGATCAAGAGCAGCCTGCTTTGATACCACTGATCCAGATTTTTTTCGGCATGAAATGAGAGCGAAGATATAATAAATAAATACAAAGAGATATCGCAAATATTCAATAATATAACAAAAATGTATCAGAGATGCAACTATAAACACGGATATAGAGTAATACACGATTTATATTAATGAAAGAAATGTATAGAGACTGTAAAACTACAGAGTAAAAGACTCGCTAGAATGGTGGCAACTTATCTTTGAGAAGAGATGTGACGGCTACTCGCATTCATAAGAATATGATTACAATGAGGCTCTGGAGGCCTTTTTACAATAAACGAGAATTTCAAAAACCCTATACATCCAAATATCTAACCCTAGGAGATGAAGCACCAAAAGTCATGTGGGTTCTGTTTGGGTAAGTTAGTACATCAACTTCCCGGGGTCGTAACTTTTGCATACGATCTTTGTTTTAAGCGTATGATAGCCCATTGGAAAGGTATCATTCAGGAGATTCATTTTGGGGGATCAATTATTCCTTCGACTATCATTAAGAATCTTGATCTCGAAAAACATTCATTTAGGCCCTCAAAATAGCCCTGGAAGTTAAAAACTGCTAAAAATAGTAAATTACCAAAATTACCAAAAAATTGTTTTGAGCCAGTTGGAAAAGGTGGGTGGCCACCAATATCCACCTGGATCAGATTTCCCCCCTTGCGGGGTTTGGGGGCCAATGGGGGTTCAGGGGCGAATCCCCCAAAGGAAAAATTCTCTTGTAAATGTATATTGTAATTTCATAGTCAATCTTGATCGTTCATCATTAAGTCACAGATCTGACGATAGATATTATGTTAGGGTTTTTTTCCCTAGAAGGAAACCCTCTTTTGTATGAGGGAATTTGTATTGTGACTTAGTGTTGTATTATATGTACTTTGAGAGAAGATATTGTGAGAGAAATAAGAGGAAGTTACATCAGGTGTGTTGTAGGTTATATCCCTTCATTTTGCTGGATAATAAAAAATGACCTAGCAATTTCTCTAGTGGACGTAGGCCACACTAGGTTAACCATGTATATTTGTGTCTCTATTGTATTGTGTATATTCTATGTTTTATTTCTATATTTGTTTTATTTTATTGCTCTGCGATCTTGGTTTTCTAACAACGAGGTATTGTGTGATGTTTCCCCACTGGAAGTATGTGATGTTCTATTAGGCCAACCATATATGTGGAAGAGTAATTTTTTTTATGAGTCTCAACCCCATAGTGTCATTTTTACTCTGGGGGGCTAGCTCTATAGGTGATCCAGGTGGATTTCATTGGCCACCCACCTATTACACTGGCTTGAAAAACAACTTTCCACCTTGATAGTTTTTTGGGTTCCAAACTTCCAGGGTGAATTTGAGGCCCTAAACGATGTTTTTGGGGGATTTGGGATCCAAGTGATTGCAAAAGCCTTTGTCTTGGGCCAGTCAAAAATCGTTCTTCTCATTTATTCCTTTCCAACGGGCTATCGTGCGCCTAAAATGAAGATTGAATGCAAAAGTTATGACTTCGAGAAGTTGATGTACTAACTTACCCCAACGGGGCCCACATGACTTTTGGCGCTTCATCTCCTAGGGTTAGGTTTTTGGATGTCTATGGTTTTGGCATTCATATTTATTGTAAAAATTCCTTTAGAGCCTCATTGTAGTCATTTTCTTGCGAATGAGCACAACCATCACATTTCTTCTCAGAGATAAGCCACCACCATTCCAGCAAGCTTGTTTTCGGCTACATTTTACAATTTCAACTTATTTCCTTATTGAATAGAAAACCAGTTTTACTGTATCTTTGTTATTTTGTGTTAAGAATATGTATTCATTTCATTCTTCTCATAAAATACAAATCAGTGGTATCAAAGCGGTCTTCTCCTTGTTGTCTTAATGCATGTCCCCAATGAGGTCAGAGTACAAATAATTGGGTCTCGAGCTTGTTTCTCTTGAGGAAAAAAGATCTTACACGCCCAAGAAACCTATCATGGAGGGAGAAAATAAATATGAAGGGACATGATATCCTTTCAAAATGTTGCTCGAGGAATCCCTCATGCAACAGAGGAATGAGATGATGGACAATTTCGCGCAAATCCTTCAGTGGCTACCAACAGGCGACACATCTTCTTCGAGCAGAGGCATCGCCCCCTTCAATATGAAAATCAACTTTGATATTCCTGTATTTGAAGGTCAGATAGAAGAAGATGATGTAGACAAGTGGTTGAATCTACTAGAAGGGTATTTTTTTGTCCATAACTTTTCGAATAGAGAAAATATTATTTTGCGCTCCTCAAAGTCGTTCCCCATGTCAAAGATTGGTGGGAAACTTTCTGTGAGAAAAAGGAAGCAAATGAACCCTCATTATTTACAGTCACGACCAACTGGGAATCCTTTAGGGATTCTATTATGGAACAATACTACCCTTTCAGAATTTATTACGACTTGTATACCAAATGGACCACGCTACAACAAGAAAGAGACCAAGCAGTGTCAGAGTTCACAAATATCTTCCATACCTTGCGCACCAAGCTGGGTATCAAAGATTCAGAGCGACATCTGGTGCTCAAGTATCATAGTGCTCTGCATAGATACATCCAGACTGAAATGGAATTTCTGGATATCTCTTCCTTGGGTGCAACCTACTGATATGCCATCAAAATCAAGCACAAGCTCAAACAAAAGACGCGACAATTTGGTCCTGGGAACCCCTCATAGAAAAATTCAGGAAAGGGTAAACCCAACCCATAGAACAAAGGACAAAGAAAATATGGATAGTATTAGGACAACCAGTCCAAACTGCAAGCAAAGAAGGACACTGGAAAAAAAAAAAAAGATACTGGAAAGTGGTGCAACTTCCATAAGAGCCCTTAGCATAACACTGTTGACTGTCGATCAAAGTAGTCGTTGATGGCCGAAGTGAAATCCTATGAATTAGGTGTGGGTTCTGACTCTGAGTCAGAACTAGAAAGAGGAAGATGGATCATTGATGTGGAACCCAGTGCCACTGTTTCTACCACCAAGCTCTAACCTGGTGAACCAGATGAACCAGAAGAAGGAGAGCGCCTCTTCCATTCACAGATGTGGGTAAAACGCACCCCGCTGCACTTCATCGTTGATAGAGGTATCCAGAAGAACCTCATATCAGCATAGGTCGTCAAGTGGTTGGCCCTGCTGACAATGCCACACCCACAACCCTACACCATTGGATGGATCCACCAAGGAAGCAATCTCCACGTCAGCCAACAGTGTTGACTGGCGTATGACATCAATCCCTTCAAAGACGAAGTATTGTGTGATGTTTCTCCTCTCGAGGTTTGTAATGTTTTTTTGGGCCAACCTTATTTATGGAAACATCATGTTGTATATGAATCTAGGCCTCGTAGTGTTATTATTACTTTGAACAGGAAATTGTACAGGATACCCGAGGCAATCCCACCTAGTGCTATTTCCTCGATCTCTGCCAAGCAATGCAGGAAGGTCATCTCTCAAATGGGGAAGTTTGTCTTCTTCATGATTCACTCTCAGAATGAGCGAAATATCACATCCACATCCAGGGTATCTGTGGTCAACCTCTCCACACAGCAAAATAAAGTAGATAAGGTCATGGAAGAATAATCATATATCTTCTCCTCACCTACTGGGGTACCTCTACACTATTAGGTCAAGCACCCCACCAATCAGACCCCCGACGCACCACTTCCCAATCAACTAGTCTACCGTCGCTCTCTATTAGAGAATTAGGAGATCAAGTGACAGATCCAAGAACTGCTCCACAAGGGGCACATCCGTCCCATCTCATCACCTTGCAGGAGCCCAATCGTGCTGGTACATAAGAAAGATGGAACCTGGAGACTCTGCATTGATTATCGGGCCGTAAATAAAATCACAATAAAAATTGATACCCGATTCCCCAAATCGACGAACTCCTTGATCAACTCACGGGGGCCAAATACTTCAGTAATATTGATCTGAAGTCTGGCTACCACCAGGTCCCGATAGAATATACAGATGTAGGGAAGACCACCTTCAAGTCCAAGGAATGAATTTTTGAATGGTTGGTCATGCCCTTTGGTTTGGCAAATGATCCAACCACTTTCATGAGGATGATGGATGATATCCTGTGACCATTCACAAATACTTTTGTAGTGGTGTATCTGGATGACATTCTCATTTACAGCAAGACTTGGGCAGAACACTTGCAACATATTCAACATGTTCTTCACACCCTGCAGCAGCACAAGCTATACTCCAACTTAGAAAAGTTCTCCTTTGGCATGGATAGGGTCCATTACCTAGGCTACATTGTTGATCAACATGGTGTACATGTGGATCCATCCAAGATCCAAGTCATGCGTGACTGGCCAGCCCCAACCACACTCAATGAGCTTCAGAGTTTCTTGGGCCTTGCCAATTTCTACCCCAGGTTCGTGTTGGGATTCTCCCATATTTCATGGGACCTCATCCAAATAACCAGAGGTGGTGATAAGGAAAAATTTGTGTGGGGTCGGTCCAAACAACAAGCATTCGATGATTTGAAGCAGCACTTGTGCTCATCCCCATTAGTTTCACTACCAGACCTGCAACAACCCTTTGAGATCGAGACAGATGCTTCAGACTATGTTGTGGGCATCGTTCTCACTCAGCACGACCACCCCATGGACTATCATAGTGAGACACTATTGGATGATGTCTGTAAGTACCCTACTTATGACAAAGAAATGTACTCCATTGTGAAATCCTACTGCCAGTGGAGACATTACATTCTTGGGAATGAGACAATCATCCACATTGATCATAAGCCACTGCAGTTCATGCAAACACAAAGCAAATTGCAGAATGACCGCCATCAAAAGACCTCCACATACTTGTAGAAATTCCACCTCAACATCAAGTATAAAACATGAAGCACCAACCACGTGGTAGACTCTTGCAGCCATGAGACCTATGGATGGCCCCAACTCTATGAGACAGACCCAGATTTCACCACCACCTACCAAACGTTGGGTACAAACGCAGTTGTTGATAATTTCCATCTTCAGGATGGGTAGTTGTGTTGTCTGGGCCATATATGTGTTCCATCAAGCGAGCGAGCGAAGATGATTTGGGAAGCCCACTACAGTCGGGTGGTAAGACACTTTGGCGTTGAAAAGATAGTGGCAATGATACATAAACATTTCTACTAACCGAAACTTCGACAGGAGGTCAACAAGTATATCAGGTCCTGCACTGCCTGCATTATTGCCAAACTGACCACTAAGAAACAGAGCCTGTAAACCACTCTACCTACTCTTGACAGGCCATGGAAATACATCTCAATGGACTACATGTCAGGCCTCTCATCCACCAAGTGGAGAAATGACTGTGTTTTTGTGGTTGTTGATCTCTTTTCTAAGATGGCGATTCTGGTTGCCTGCAAGAAGAGCATCACAACAGAGGCCACAACCAAGCTATTCTTTGAACGAGTCCAGGTACATTTTGGAATCCCACAAACCATTGTCTCAGATCAGGATAGTCGATTTCTTAGCACATTTTGGTCGAGCCTTTGGTCACTGTTGGACACCAAGCTCACCAAATCCACAACCTTCCACCCCCAGACAAATGGACAAACTGAGGTCGTAAATCGAATGATCATGCATATCCTGTGCATGTATAATTCCAAGCACCCTCGCACATGGGATGAGAGTCTTCCCTATGTCTAACATAGCTACAACCGAGCCCTGCATAACTCAACCAGCCACAACCCCTTTTAGGTGGGGTTGGGATTCTAACCATTGGTTCCCATAGATGTTGCACTACCCCTTGCGGTTAGCTCGACCAACTCATCTCATGCTCCAACTGAAGCTGACAAAGCCACCTAGTTCATTAAGTGGATCCAGCACATCTGCCAATAGGTTCAGGATATCTTACGAGGGAAAAACTCTCTATGGCCAAGGTAAACCATAACAGACAGGTATGACTACAGAAATCAACTCAATTCCAACATATGCTATATAAACTAATGTGCAATATAATAAAGAGGCCTACCTCGATCCAACATTCGATGATGTTCCATCATTGAGCACTTCGACGCAAAGCTTTATACCTGCAACAAGTTCTCAACAAACAAGAAGAGCAAGTATATAGTGATAATATAAAAGGGGTTAGCACATCAGATAGTATAATCCATTAATAAACATTACAAACATGCCCATGGATAATAATCATATATTTGCACGATACCGATAGGATGGCAAAGGAGTATTTCTATTAATGAATGATCAATAGAAGTGACAATATTATCGACTTCCGTGTCGGCATGGTTCGAAACCAAGAAACCAAGTTCCTTCCAACTGGGCCTCCACCACTTCAATCATCCACCAAAGGCAAGCTCATAGAAGGGAGACAATGAGATTCTCTCAACAATAGGGAAAGATCTTGGGGGATGAACACTGTGTTCAGACTTGAGGAACAAAGGGATGCAGACTCAATATGAAGTCATTTTTCCATAGTAACTTTGTTCTTAAAGTTGAATGCTTTCTCTTCTTTTCCGTTGCTCGGAATTTTGCTCTTATAGCCTTGAAAATGAAACTGAAGGGCCGAGTTGGAACGTTTCCAGTATATGGAAGGCCAAGGATCAGAGATTTGATGTCGTGACATGGAAACCCGACTCCATTTTTGTATTTTCTAGCACAAATCCTGATGTATGCGGGATGTAGTGGAGAAGCCTGCGTATACGCATGTTGTATAGTAGATAGGGCATGTATATGTGGAAAAATAAGTATTTTTAGCTTTGGATTCATCAAAAAGGGATGACAAGTCTGCATAGGGAAATGGAAAAAGGCCCTCTGTGAAATATAGCAATGGTGAGACAAATATTGCTATAACAGATGCCCCCTAATGTGTGATATCAGAGGAGTATCTACAATGGCCGAAATACATTATAAATAACCCAGGAGTGGAGTGGTAGAGAACTAGTTGGATGAACATGATTGCTCATTACATTCTGTACTGACTTTGCATACATGGCTGCCAAGAATACAATGCAGATCCATGTGGAAAATATACCAAATAAGTGTCTGTGGCCACGAATAGGAAAATACAAATGTGGTTACATGCCAAAAGTTGTCATAGTCATGAACAAGGCCCAGTAGAACCAGTCTCAAAACCAATCTGAAGATATCTGTATATCGTGGAGTACAATATGATCTCCCATGATTACTGAAGTCATATAGGTATTGGTCCAATGAAAAGGAAGCAACAACTCAGGAAAGTTGTGGCAACATAGTGATGTCTTCAAGTATTCTACACTATTCGCCAAGGGTGCAAGTCTACATCATATGAATAAAGGAGTTGAGGTCGAACACAATGAGACATAGTTTGATTACCGATCATTGAGGTATATCGTTAAAAAACGCAAGATAACCTACCAATAATGAAAGTAGGTATCAAGGCACTGAGAAAATTCCTACAAGTGTGAATAAAGGAGTCAGTGTCGAACACTTGAGGAATCCATTGATCAGGAGACATTGATGTATTCCCATCTATCAATGGCAAGAGAGTATGCCACTAATGACTACAAGCCTCAAGGTACTCATAAAACTCTAGGTCCTATATCCAGAATAAATGAGCTGAAGTCTATGGAAAGAGACCCGTTGAAAGGAGATCATTAAGGAATCCTTCATCAGTTAGCACGAGGAACAAAGTAGGAGCTTCATGATTTGGTGGAGATCGGACGAAGAACAGGTTCACGAACCAACAACCCTGTGCGTCTTTCACGTGTGCCAAATGAAAGTGGTACACACAAAATACCCTTTGAATAACAGCCAATGATGAAAACTACTGACAAAGGTGAGGAAACCACCAATAAGGCTAATGGCATCCAAGACACTGCATGAATCCCAAAGTGTGAATAGATGTCTTGCCGTCGAACACAAGGAAAACCACCCAGTCAATGACCAATGATAAAATGTTGATTGTTGGGTTCAAGGTGACCTACCAATGATGAAAGTAGGGCCATGGTGCATAATAAGACCATAGTATCATGTGATTTTGAGACAAATTGAGGGTATGGCCGACATGCAAAGTCATGATTTCTGAGGAGTGGTCGGCACAGGTTGATAGACTTCCTTTGAAAAATAGCATGAGACATATGGTAGACTCCGACAACATAGGCCCAATGATATAACTATCATATGCAAGAGGCATCAATATTGTTCTTTATGGGGACTGGAAGAGTAACCAGTCGGTAGAGAAAGTTTTGTAATGGGATCGACTTTCTAAGGCCATGCTAAACCCAAAATTATGATGACGCAAGGACTCAATAACTTTGTTCTCTGTTCAAAGGCGACATGACTGCTGTCAATAATAATATAGTACTCTCTTCTCACCCATCTTTTTTTGTTTTTTCATAACAAATGAATGCTATGATACAGAGGAGGAAACGAGTGTCACAAGTAAGCCACTAGTTCCAGCAGTGGCACGTACCTATGCTCAATGCAAGGAAATGCATGCAGGAGATGGACACTCGGGGTGATGTTCCCTCCAGGGTATAGGGTGTCAAATTGTGATGGATATAAACAAGGCTCTGCTTGGTTGAGGATGTAAAAACTTCTTAGGCAACGGTTTATAATGAAAAGTGAGAACCGGCTAAAGGATCAATATTGCAAGCGAGGGCATGAAATGAAATCACAACTTAACACCAAAAAATGTCATTTTTTATGTCTTTTAGTCTATTTGGTGTGAAAAATGGGTAAATTTGTGCCCAATAGACGTCTTTTCAAATCCAATTTACGAGTGTGAAAAATACAAGTTCACTCGGCGATCTTTTCTTCTTTTTATAACGAGTCAGAAAAGAGATTAACTAAGACCCACGGCCTTTCAAATTCCAATTTAACGAGTGTGAAAGGGAAAAATAACTTGGAAATATTTTTGGTTTTTAGACGAGTCGGAAAAGAGCTTAACTAAGACTTGTTTGCGAGATTCTAGGCGGCAAGTCATGGGGGAGGCCAAGGCTCCCATGCAGACCTTCTGTGGAATGTTAGTACCTTACGAATAACCGACACAAGCTTGGGAAGACCCAAATCTCTCAAAGTTGAGGAGGGAAAAGTGCTAACGGAGGTTATTGTCTCCATGTTATATCGGATAATGTATCTTCCTATAAAAGACATAGACAGAGGCATTGGATACCCCTCAAGACCATCCCAATCAAAGGGAACCTCGTCAAGACTTGGAGGGAGAGAACTCAAGAAGAGTAAAACTCTCTCTTGTTTAGAAGTTGAAGTACTAGAAATGCTAAGGACATGGCATAGAAGGTATAGAACCAGAACCAGAAGAGTGGGATTGACCAAAAATTGCATTGGCACGACCGCTTCCTTAGACTCGTCACTCTCCAAGAGAAGAGTGGGGTTGATCAAATATTGCATCAATACAACCACTTCCTCACCATTGGTTGAATAGGATGCAAGACAACAAGGTCAATAGGTGCATCACCCCAAAAAACAAGAGTGTTTTCGATCAAAGATTGCATCGACATGACCGTTGGTTGAACAATATGCGTGACAAAAAGGTTAAGAGATGCATCACCCTCTAACATAGGAGAGGTGTCGGTCGAAGATTACATCGACATGACCACAGGTTGAATGGGATGTGAGACAACAAGGTCAAAGGATGCATCAACCCCTAAAGGAAAAGGCGTGTCAACCGAAGATTGCATCAGCATGACTATTGTATCAACCAAAGAAGGAACAAAGTGTTGTGAAACCATAGATGGCTTAGAACCCGAAGGGACCTTAGGTGATCCCCATGCTTCTGGTATCCCAACAGTAACAGGACACAAACGAGTAAGGCAACTTCCTTCATAAGTCTTGCAAAGGAATCTAGGCTTAGGTCTGAGACGTCTAGGCTTCTCAATCATATGAATGCCCCTAACATAACTTGTAGTGGCTGGTGACATGCTCCCAGCATGATTTGCAGAGGCTAGTAGCAAATCGCCAACATGACTCTCAGAGGTTGGTGATGTATGTGTCGTGTGACTAGTAGTGACCAGACATGTGCCCCTAGCATAACTTGCAACAACTAGTTGTAGGTCTTCAACATGACTCGCAGAGGTTGTCGACCAATATCCAACATGACTAGCAGAGGTTGGTGATATAGTGCCAGTATGACATGCAGTGACTGGACTTGTGCCCCCAGCATGACTTGCAGTGGCTGGTTGTAGGTCTTCAATGTGATTTGCAGAGGTTGTCGACCAATCTCTAACATGACTAGCAGAGGTAGCAGATGGAGCTCCAGTATGACTAGCAGTGACTGGACTCGCGACAGTGATGAATTGCGGAATTTGAGACCAAGGTCCAAGGAAAGATTTGTTTTGAGAAATTGCAGGCTAGGAAGGATCCTGTTTTACACCATGTCCCTGTCTAGCAAGATATTATCCTCCTCCATACTGATTCATAAAGGGTTGTAAGGGCATCGACACTGAGTAAGCCGCTTGCGAAGATAAAACAACATGACAAGGGTCACTCACGTGAGGATATATGTTTCCCCCAGATGAAGGAAATTTGTGAAGGGGGTTGCCCATACTACAAGAATAAATTCCCCTTGATGAAACACCAGAGGACAGATGGAGGTCAACCATGGGAAAAGTGTTCGTAGGAACTGACATGGCGGAAGAAGGATAGGTGGATGGAGTGTAATAAGTAGAATGATTGCATAGTTGGGCACTTACTTCTCGCATACTAGATTCATAGGAAGGAAGATTCCAACCTCCTACCCTAGAAGGTGTTTGAAGGATATGACTCTCACCAAGTGGAGAGGGATAAGAAGGAGGCATCATGCCCCCAGACCCAAAACTTGTATTCGCATAAGGAGGCGAGACAAACGATGGCAAGTGCGATGACATATTAGACATACCATGAGAAAAATGATTAGAGACCCAAGGCATTGACTTAGTACCATAATTTTGCGTACCATTATAAAAAGAGGATGGATTTTCCTCCATGAACGTCATGGGGGGGGGGTAGTAGTAAAAGAGGGATAAAAAGGAACTCCACTATCCATGATAACAAAGACTCAACATGAAATCCAATGGTCAACTAATAATCAAAGAGCACACCAAAAAGTCAAACGACCAATATGCATGCAAACGGGTTAAAGTGGCTGAGTGGCCTCCCTCGCTAAAGAAGGTATGTCTCGTCCAGGAGGGACCTGAGACTCCCTGCTAAAGTTTGGAGGTAACAAAATCAGTTATATGGGCCCTCGTGGGCTTAACAGCTAGTCAGTTAGACCCCCCCGGAGAGGTAATATTCCATAAAGGTTGTGTGTTGTCCGACCCCTATCTGACCCAGGATACAAGCAGAATAACCCCTGCAAGTAACCTATGAGATACCAAAGTCAAACAACTAATAAACCATTGTATAATCGATGCACAGGCGAGCAGTCATAAGTTTGGATTACCGTATGGGTAGGGTAGCAAATCCCGAAACCTTGAAAGAACCACCTCTCACAGAAGTATGGGTACTGGCAAGATCCCCAAATACGAATAAATCCACAAAAATATCTCTGACGCTAGGCGAGTATCCATGGGTTATCCCTTCAACTAACTTCCTGCGACCTCGTAATTAACTCCGGTGTGAGCAGAACCTCCCGATCTTACCAATTATAGAATGGACTTCTCAACTCCCTGTCTCAGACACATATGTTGATTTAATTTCCTTGGAGAAGTTTACTCACAAAATCTTATTCCAAGGCACTAAATCCTAGACTAGTTTGTGCACCCTAAAAAATAAAATCGTGACTAATGAATTTTAATTTAAAGCATAAATTTTATTGGTCATGGTTACTCAAAAATGTATGCAAGTGAAACTCATGGTGTTATGACTCTGCAAGAAAATAAATATGAATATAATGCAAAGTCTATCTTTAACTTTTTCAATGAATGATATGCATATAAAAACAGTGCAATTTTCAATTTCAACTCTACAATTTAGAAGTGAAATGCAATCTTTCACTAAATTCTCTAAGCTAATGATAAAGATTCAAAAGACAAAAATGCCAAGCAATGTAAAATGCCTATTTTTTTTGTATTATCAATATACTAAAAAGAAAATGCATGGACTGATAAACAACCTGATATATAAATTCTATTGTGTATAAACGAAATAACTCAAGAAGAATACCAAGTAGCCAAGCAAACAACCTAGAGCTCAAGGATAAATAAAAAAATGAAAAACAAAGAGAAAGACTCTGCCCAGAAATTCAACTCCAAATAGGTTTCCTGTCATCCCAGAGAAGCTTAACAGGCACTACAGAGACCTAAGAAGGCTCAACAACTATAAGATCTCACCCAACAATCACAAAACCAAGCAAATAGGCAAGGAAAAGTGGTATGCGCGACTGTTCAGGGAAGCAATGCGTATATACACAACTTGCAGTGAGATAGCACGCGTATGTATGCGACTGTCAAGGAAAAAGGCGCGTACAGGATTTATAACAAGGCCAGGCAAGGGCACAAGGATGAAAACTCAAACCCAGAGTGAACATAATCTATCAAGTAGTGATATGACAAGAAATAAAAAGGAAAAAGAGCAAGGCAAGGAGAAAAAATACTTCAAACCTTAGAAATAAGATCTCTCCTTAGTGGAGTCGCCAATTCTATTGCAAGGGAAAAACTCTCTATGGTCAGGGTAAACCACAATAGATAGGTATGACTGCAGAAATAAACTCACTTCCAACATATGCTATATAAACTAATGTGCAAGATAAGAAAGAGTCCTACCTCGATCCAACATTCGATGATGTTCCACCATTGAGCACTTCGACCCAAAGCTTTATACCTACAACAAGTTCTCAACAAACAAGCAAAGCAAGTATATAGTGATAATATAAAAGGGGTTAGCACATCAGATAGTATAATCCATTAATAAACATTACAAACATGCCCATGGATAATAATCATATATTTGCACGATACCAATAGGACGGGAAAGGAGTATTTCTATTAATGAATGATCAGCATAAGTGACAATATTATAGACTTCCGTGTCTGCACGGTTCGAAACCAAGAAACAAAGTTCCTTCCAACTAGGCCTCCACCACTTCAATCCTCCACCAAAAGAAAGCTCATAGAAGGGAGACAATGATATTCTCTCAACAATAGGGAAAGAGCTTGGGGGCTGAACACTGTGTTCAGACTTGAGGAACAAAGGGATGCAGACTCAATATGAAGTAATTTTTCCAGAGTAACTTTGTTCTTAAAGTTGAATGCTTTCTCCTCTTCTCCATAGCTCGAAATTGTGCTCTTATAGCCTTCAAAATGCAACTGAAGGGCCGAGTCAGAACATTTCCAGTATATGGAAGGCCAAGGATTAGAAATCTCCTGTCATGACATGGAAAACCGACTCCATTTTTTTTATTTTCTGGCACAAATCCCGATGTACGTGGGCTGTAGTGGAGCAGCCTGTGTATATGTATGTTGTATAGTAAATACAACGCGTATATGTGGAAAAATATGTATTTTTAGCTCTAGATTCATCAAAAATGGATGAAAAGTATGCATAGGGAAATGGAAAAAGGCCCTTTCTGCAAGATCGAAATGGTGAAGCAAATCTTGCTATAACAGGATATCCTACAGAAGTCCAATGACAAGTACAAGCAGCGCCATGATCAACATCGGGTGCCACATAAGTTTTAGGTGGGTGGCAAAGTTTGGTTGCACTTGCAAAAAGAACACCTTACATAACCCCATTGGAAGTTTATCCCACTTCGTTATGGCCCGTACACCATTACCAAGGTTGTGGGGGATAATGCTTTTGAGCTCAACATTCCTCCTTTCCTTGGCCTGCACCCAGTGTTCAACGTGGATCTCCTTCGACCTTATTTCTCACCATTATTGGACACCTCAGAAGTAGCAGAACCACTGACACCAACAGAGATCAACCCCAACTGCATACAACAGGCATCCTATGATCAGATTGTAGACAAATGGGTCAAGGGAACTTTCCAGCAAAGGAACCAACTTTATCGAGTTGTTAAAGATGGGCAACTCTTGCACCAAGGCAAGTGGCTCACTAGGGGCTGCATTCAATAGAAATTTCCTCATTTGATGGGGGAACTCAAAGAAATGGAGAACATTGCTTCCTAAGGAGGGAGGATTGATCCAGGTGGATGTTTGTGGCCACCCACCTATTCCACTGACTCTAAAAACAGTTTTCTACCTTGGTAGTTTTTCGGCAATTTTTTGGGTTCCAAACTTTTGGGATAATTTTGAGGCCCTAAACGACGTATTTTGGGGATTTGGGACCTATGTGACTAATAAAGGCACTAACCTGGGCTATTCAAAAATCGTTCTTCTCTTTTAGACCTTTCCAGCGGGCTATCGTGCTTCTAAAACAAAGATCGTATGAAAAAGTTATGACCTCGGGAAGTTGATGTACTAACTTACCCCAACGGGACCCACATGACTTTTGGCGCTTCATCTCATAGGGTTAGGTTTTTGGGTGTCTAGGGTTTTGGCATTAAAATTTATTGTCAAAAGGCCTTTAGAGCCTCATTGCAGTCATCTTCTTGTGAATGAGCACAACCATCACATCTCTTCTCAGAGATAAGCCGCCACCATTCCAACAAGCTTGTTTTCCAATGGATTTTACAATTTCAACTTATTTCCTTATTGAATAGAAAACCAATTTTATTGTATCTCTGTTATTTTGTGTTAAGAATATGTTAATAATCCATATTCATTACGTTCTTCTCATAAAATGTGGATCAATAGGATACTACAGGTAGTCCTGACTACTATCCCGACAAAATAGTGCCATAAAGTAATCTCTCATACCACAAAGTTTAGCATATTCACAATCTGGTCAGAAAGTGAATAGAAGGACACTCCAACCACTCTAGCCTCGGCCCAAGACCTTTCTATCCGACATAAGCATATTGTAGCTGAAGAGCACAAAAATATTTTTGTGTCACCTACGGGGGTGCCTCCACACTGCCCAATCCAACAAAGTTACAACATAGCCCTTCATACTCCTCATATCGCATCTTCATTGAAAGAGTCCTCCCACACTCAGGCAGATCATGCAGCTAGATCAATTTAAAATATCATATCCATCCAACAATAGGTTGATAACAACCTTCAACAATCTACGCATGATAACTTCTTTAGAAAGGAAAACAAATCACCAAGGTTCAGATTCGGCAGAAGCTTCCCCATCTTCCACAGTAACTTGATGCAATGGGGACCATTTATTCCTAAGCGGGGAAGAATTATTTAGGAGGAAACTGGTGGCCACCAACATATTCCACTGGATCAAAACAAGGGTTTACACCTTGGCAGTTGTTCTTCAATTTTTCGGGTCCTAAACTTTCGAGGTCGTTTTGAGGACCTAAATTTGTTTTTGGGCATGGAACAATCACACTTTAGGATTTAGATAGATTGTGATGGAAACATGTGTAATCCTTAGATTTACCTTTCCAACGAGCTATCATGTTCCCCAAATGGAGATCGTATGAAAAAGTTACGCCCTTGGGAAGTTGACGTATCAACTACCCCCATTGGGGTCCGCAAACCTTTTTGTGTTTCATCTTTTGGGGTTAGGATTTTGGATTTTATTTATGTTAAAAGGGAATTTTGAGCCTCATTGTAAACATCATATTCTTACGAATGAGTGTAGCCATCACATCTCTTCTCAGAGATAAGCTGACACCATTCTAGCAAGTTCATTCACTCTGTATTTTTACAATTTCTGTACATTTCTATCATTACTAAAAAATGTTCATTACTGTATCTCTGTGTTTCTGGAAATACATCTTTGTATTTAATTATTATATTTCCTCCATTTAATTATAAAAATAATATGGATCTTAATATAGGGCATGTCGAACACTGATTGCGAACAATACAAAATCAAGGAAATTTAACCTTTTACGCTTATTACCAGGCTATAAATGGTTAACAAAAACAATATAATCTTGAAGAAAGTACAAATAGATAAGTGTTTTGGTAATACATAATCTATGCCAATCTCATAAGAAAAAATCTCAATCATATATTTTTGATAATATAAAATCAAACAATGGGAAATCCTAGAGAGACATGGGAAATCAAGCATAGAGCAATGGTTAGAGCACCAAGATGTGGGTGCAAGGGTTGTGGGGATTTTAACAAGAGGTATATGCATAGTGAACTTAGGGTTCAAGTGTGGATGGGGTTAAGGGTCGATTATAGGTTATTCCTAGGCCTAGATGGAGCTAGGGGGGATCTAGGCCATGGTCATGGTATAGGTCTAGGTCATGGTCTAGCTCTAGCTCTAGTTCTAGGTCATGGTCTAGGTCATGGTCAAGGTATAACTCTAGGTCTATGTCATGGACTATGTCATGGTCATCGTATAGGTCTAGGTCATGGTCTATGGTCTAGGTCATGTTCTATGCTCTAGTTCTAGGTATAGGCCTTGCCATGCCTTTCCATGTATAGGTATTGCGATGTATAGGTCTAGGTCAAGGTCAAGGCCATTTATTGCCTTGCAATGTACCAAACTTTTTATAGTGTGTGAGATTTTTAGAGGGGGAGAGAGAAATACATAGAGGAGGGGTAGAGAGAGTGTGTATGAGAGTGTGAGAGTCAGAAAGGAAGACATAGAGAGGGGGTGGAGAGAGAGGAAGAAAGATAATG
>ML801525.1:58867-69628 GCA_009831015.1 Picea engelmannii | reverse complement strand
AGGAAAATAGAGAAAGGGTGGAGAGTGGGGGAGAGAAGGAAGGGGGATACGGTGGGTGAGAGAGGGAGGGTTAGATGAAAGAGGTAAAGAGAGAAGGGGGGCAGAGAAAAATAGAGGTCAAGAGTGAGATGGAAAGAGAGAGAGGGAGGGGGTAGAGCGAGAGGAATTATGGAGAGTGTTATAACCCTAATTTTCACCAGACATGCTTACCTAGCATCAGGCCATCTCATATTCCTTATTTTCCAAGCTAGTACTGAACAACTTTTCTTAAAATCATCCTTTTTATAGGCCCACGTGCCCTGCTCCACTACAGCCAGCGTGTACACTTTAGCTGACCCACTACAACCAGCGTGTACACTCTAGCTGACCCACAACAGCCCACGTGTACCTACAAAAGCACAAAAAATAGAAAGTTGCTGACGAAACACACAGTTTTGGGTAAGTTAACTAAACCTTTCGACCATGCATGGACAATCACTCGACCAAATACCTAGCTCCTTCTAGCCTATAAAAGAAGGGGTAGGGGTCCCATTTGAAAGGGGGAAAATCATAGCAAAGAAACTATACCCGATTTAGTATTCCCCTTGCCCCAACCTTTTGCAACTATTGTGTGAAGAGAAGCATATACAGAAGCAATTGGAGCACAGTTGAAGAGGAGCCCAGGACCAGATTTGAGGAGCAGTGGCCAATCTCACCATTGTAAGTTTATTTTTGTGAGATTAATAAAAGAAGTACTTTTCCCTCCCCGCCATATGAGATTGTCAATATTTAAATTTGATTATATTTTGATAGAATCTCTAACCCATTAGTTTATAGGTAATATGCATGCAGAGTTTTTTGTTTGTCTTTTATGAATGCAGGTCAGCGTTGGGAGGAGAGTTGCAGTCAAGGAGAGACCAAGCGTTAAAGGGATCGACATCAAACACAGAAACTAAAGTACAATAGTCAGATCTCTTTAGCCTTGTATTTGCATATGAGTAATGGGAGTTTTGCTTGGGATGTTGGTAAAAATTAGGATACTTTAGGTCATTTCTGCATGCATGATAAAACCCTTAATGCTAGTCCGTAGGAGGGATTTCCCACCCACAACAGAATTGGCAACCATACTGGGGATCTCTCGGGTTTTCTGGGGATGCTTTTTTGGTAGTTTTAAATTGGTTTCATCATATTTTTTTTGAGTTTCTGCAAGAGTTTGAGCTAGTAGGGATTCTGGTCTTCCATACCAGTATTCCATGCTTTCTTTGCTTGGCTTATTTTTATTTTACGAAAGTCACAGAGGTACACGTTGCCTGCATAAGGCCTGCATGCATGTACCCGTGCCCTACCTTCACATAGCCTGCATGCACACACTAGCTGATGAAGTGTCTGTCGCATGTCTAAGTTCCGATTTTTTTTTTTTTTAGAGAGGCTGTCATCCTCTCCCCTGTCAGAAGTGATCCTTCTCAGGGGTTTTCTGGATCTCATTCTGGTCTCTATTTTTGTGGTTTGTAGCTTAGGTACCACCTCAGATTGTTTTTGTTCTATGAACTTTTCCTTGAATTGTTTTCTCTTTTCTTTCAAAGTAAGTTTCTAAGTCTTCAAAGGACTCTGGTTCTCAATACTAGTAGTCTCTACCAGTGTTTGATTGCTTGTTTTTTCATTTTTGAAGAATTGCAAAGGTACACGCAGCCTGTATAAGGCCTGCATGTGTGTACACATGCTTTGACCTTACACAGCTCACGTGCACACACTCGCTGTTGAATTGTCAGCATCGTGCCTATTGAGAAAATTTGTGTTTAAGGAGAGGCAGTCATCCTCTTACTTATCAAGAGTTATACCTCTCAGGGATTTCCTTGATTTAATCTTGGTCTTTGTCATAGCAGTCATAAACTTATGTCTGATTACAACAATAGCTTTCTTTTTCATTAAAAAGTTTTCCTCAATTTTTTCTTTCATAGGGTTTTTAGACAAGTGTGAGAGTCTTCTTTCATCAGCTGGTGTGTTATTTTTAGTGACTCTTTGTGATCTGCGTTCAGGCCAAATTTTTTCTTGGTCTTTACTTATCGTCATTTTTCCTTTTTGCTTTGCAAGCATTTAAAAAAAAAAAAAAAAAAAACAACTTTTATTTCTTGGTTAAGTTGTTGTTGGTTTGTATTAGTAACCGGGAAAAGTTTTGCTTTCATAAGTTATTGGTTGTTTACTTATGAAAATAAGTAGTTCGTAGTTGAGCGAAATCTTTTTTTGAGTTTGTTGTTCAAAGATATTAGAAAAACATTTAGTTTGAAAAGTTGATTAAATTTTTTGTCAAGAAGAAGTTATTTTGTTTCCATCTTTCTGTTTATCTTTTATTTCGTCTCTCAAAACATCACTAGTTTCACTTTCACAACCTTTGATTTAAGACAAACCATAAAAAATTAATGATTAATTAAAATCAATTAGACTTTATGTTTGTAGGGTCCATCAACTAGTCTAGGCTAGAGCCTTGATTTAGGTTGGAGAGGAAGCTCTTTAAGGCTGCAAAACATACATAAGAGTCTATGCTAGGGAGTGTTAAAAGTCCAGTATCGTGAAATTTATTTGGGACCCCCCTTTAACAAAGGGGATAAACACGAGGTCACGTGCAAAAATGTAGCAGAGATAACCCCTCCAAAGTCGGACCAAGCGTCGTGGGGAACACATATAGAGGGCTTGTTTTGGGATTCCGTCGATTGCATCTTCCACGGAGCTTCGTGGGCCTCGAATTCATTCGAGGTCCTCAGTTGTCTTCTGGACCACTATCTTTCGATACCCTGACAGGTTTTGGGCTTCATACCCTGCTCATTGTGGTCTACCTGACTGTCGACTGTACCCTCCTGGTGACTGTTCGTGCATTAGAAACCTAGTTGCCTTTATTTTAGGGATTTACACATGTGATTGCGGGGGTATACCGCGGTACCTAGGGAAGACATCGAGCTATGCTTTACAGAGTATACCTAGAGGGTGCTTCTGTATTTGAGTTGCACTTGCACCGGTAAGTTGCTCTAGTGTTGGTTGGTGTAACTGTTCTTCCAACTAGTTAGTCATTTGCTTGATTTTCCTTTAGGAACTTTTAGTGTGTGCTCTGTGCTCCCTAGTTTTCCATAGTGAGATAGCCAACCCTTGCTTTGGGTCTCTGACCTAGGGTGGTAGACCGCCCACTCCGTTGGTCGTGAGGACTTTTCGGTCTTCCGCTTAGAAACGTGGAGCCACCTATTTAGAGGCGTTGTTTCGATAACACTGGTTCGCCAGAGTCAGTGTGAGACTTTTACAGATTTGAACGATCCCACAAGGGGAGAACCTATGCATAAGATATTCATGGCTAAAGTTCTCTACAATACCAACCAAGGAACCCCTTCGCAAGGGTATTCTTGTGCTTTTCATTTCTTCGAAAATGTTGGTGTCCCTTTGATGGACACTTTGTATATTCCTGGGTTGAATGTGGGACTACCGATTTGGTTGGGTACCATTCCAAATGTCCCAAATTCTCTTGATGCTTCTCAGTTAAGCACTTTATGTCATGGGAATCTTGTTGATGTTCCTTCATCAACAAAGTCTTCTCCTCCTCCTCCCGCCTATGTTGAAAGTATAGTTACTAGTAACCAGAAATCTAAATGAAGTAGAAAGAGGAAGAATAGGTAGAAGAAATCACCACCCTCTGCAAGTCATGCTGGGGGAAAAAGTCCAGTCCCTTCTAGTCATACTGGCAATAGGTCTATAGCCTCCGCAAGTCATGTTATCGACCCATCACCAACCTCTGCAAGTCATGTTGGAGATGTGCAACCATCCACTGCTAGTCATGTTAGGGGCATTGATTCTGTTGAGAAACCTAGACGAATAGGACATAAGCCTAAGTTCCCTTGTAATCTTTGCAAGGGAGATCACCTTAATCATTTGTGCCCTGACATTCCAAAGGTACAAAGATTATGGTCCCTGTCTGCAAGCTCTTTTGATTCTGAGTCTTCTGAGGTTTTCTCACAGTCTATTCAGCCTTTGGTTGCGAAAGTGGTCATGTCGATGCAGTCATCGACTGATCCCACTCCTCTTCTAGGGGGTGAGGTACCTTTAGACCATGTAGTCTCGCAGCCTATTCAACCATTGGTTGCGAAAGTGGTCATGCCGATGCAGTCATCGGCTGATCCCACTCCTCTTTTGAGGGGTGAGGTTCCTTTAGACCATGTAGTCTCGCAACCTATGCAGTCATTGGTTGAGAAAGTGGTCACGCCGTTGCGACCTTCCGCTGATCCCACTCTTCTCTTGGAGAGTGTCGAGTCTACCAAAGTGGTCATTCCGTTGCAATCTTTGGTTGATTCCACTCCTCTCTTGGGGAGTTAAGTGTCTACCGACTATGTTTTTAGCATTTTCGGTTCAGTATTTTCATAACAAGGGGGCATTCCGCTCATTCCGAGAACACCACCTCCAAGCCCTAGGATGGTTTCCTTTGGTTGGAATGACCTTGCTGAGCCACGTCTTCCTTCCTCTGCACCCTTTCAAATAAGGGTTGAAGTTAATTCAAAAAACATTTATCGATGTATTGTGGATGAAGGAGCCTCGGCAAGTATTTTATCCTCCTCGTTCTGGAAAGTCTTGGGTTCTCCCGAGCTTGTGTCTTCTTCACATGAGTTGTTGGCTTTTGATAGACGTCTTAGTGAATATTTGGGGGTTCTTCCTCAGTTGCCCATCTTGTTAGGTGGGAAGATTGTCCGTGTCGATGTTATAGTGGTGCAAGGCCCGTTAGATTTCAACATGCTTCTCGAGCCTGATTATGTATATGTTATGAATGTTGTTGTATCTACGCTCTTCCGGGTGATGCATTTCCCTCACAATGGAAGCATTGTCACTATTGACTAGATGGCATCTGATAATCACCATCCTAATTCAGTGTTAGTTCAGGCTGTGCCTTTATATGTTCCTAGTGTTTGTGTAGACTCCACCCCACCACGGGTTAATTATGTGGCATCTTATCCTCAGTGTTCAATTGCTTCTGAGCAGGAACCTATGCAGTCATGTTTTTCGTCTCGAGACTTGGTCTCAACAATTGATCGATTCGTTTATCCAATGGGGGCATGGGAGCCTTTGCTTCCCCCTCTTGGTCCAAGTGGGCTTGAGTATCCTTCTGAGTCCGATCTCATTGTTTGTAGATCCTCAAGCCCCCGTGCTTGTGATTCTTCGCTGATAGACTCTGTTAGTCCTGGCCAGAAACTCCATCGTCATATGAAGTATGGTTAGTTTACTTCACCCTTTGGGACTGTCGACCCTCGTTTGTGTGATTTCTCGGATTTTGAATTGCCTTTAGATGAGGCTATCCTTGAAGCCATGACTACGGTTTCTATACTGCGGGAGGACTTACACCGTGGTTTGTGTTTTCTTCCCTTTTGGGAGAGTTTCCAAATTGACTATAGAAGAGACTCTTGGTCTGAGCCTAGCAGTGGGTTCTACCTGAACCAGTTTCATACATGAGTCGTAGCCCCCAACGGGTCTTCTTTTAATCCCTTTTTAGACCCTCTAAACATGAAAAGATTGTCGAGCGATATTGTTCACCTTCACGCTCGCTAAACTGAAATTTGAAGTCAAGTCTGTTCGGTGGTAGTTTACCCCTTTTTCGGTCCAGATGGTCAACTTTACGAACAAAGGTACACTCTAGGGACCTCGGTTCTATAGAAGAGTATTCTCAGGTATAATTTTAATCCTTTTCGGGCCCGAGGGACTAAATCTACGAAAATGATACCCCCACGGAGTCCATAGTTAAGCTCTTTTTAGACTCCCTAAAATTGAAAAGATCGTCGAGTGACCTTGTTCCTTCACACTCGTTAAAATGGTCCAGAAGAACATCCCATATGGAGTCCATAGTTAATCTCTTTTCAGTTTCCCTAAAATTGAAAAGATGGTCGAGTGACCTTCTTCTTTCACACTCGTTAAAATGGTCCAGAAGAACATTCCTGACGGAGTCCATAGTTAAGCTTTTTTCAGACTCCTTAAAAATGAAAAAATTGTCGAGTGATCTTGTCTTTATCACACTTGTTAAAATGGTTTTGAATAGGCATCCGGTTTGTGCTAGTTTACCCCTTTTTCGAACCAACTAGACTATATTTGAAAAAGGTACCCCAGTGGAGTCTCCTTTGACGCTTTTTCAGACTCCCTAAATATGAAAAACCGTCAATCTTACCTTCTCTGGGCTCGTTAAAATTACATCGAAGGACTTTACCATTATGTGTCTTATTAATCGCGCTTGCATACTTGTGTCTTTGGCCTAATGTCAGCTCCATGTTGCTCTCAACTGAACCATCTGAAGCATACCTTATACGCAAGCCCTGTAGCACTTTGCCTCTGCGTCTTGACACATTTGGCCCATGGAGGATTTTTTCCGAGTGTCCTTTTTCTGCATATGTCCCTTTTCCCTGAGCATCCATGTGTTTCATGCGCTTGGAACTAGTATCTCTGTGACACTTGATCCTCCTTTGTAATGTAGCATTCTTTTATTCTTTTTCAAGCTTTTCAAAATTATTGAAAAAGACAAAAAAATCAAATATTCCCCAAAAAGAGGAAGGGAAAAGTATTTTTTGTTTATTGGTAGCACAATGAGTCGCCCTTGGACAAAGCACATCCTTCCGTTTGTTCGTCAAGCTCTAGGATTTCATATGACCTTAGAAAGTTGTTATTGCTACATAGAGTTGTGTCCTCCTCCATTTGGTTATTCTTCCAAACATATGGAGATTTCGTGGTGCGTCCTGCATCGTGAAATTATGTCAATACCATGTTTCCTGAGTCTCATCATTTTTCGTACTATTGTCCAAGGGAATTTTTTACCAAGCCTGAGTCGGCCCCTCTACAGTTTGTCTCTTTCCCTCATGCTCAGTCATCCCGAAATTCCAATCAAGTCTTTGTTCAAAATCAATGAAGCCTTCAATCTGATCATCAATATCCTCTACTCCATGCTCGACGAGTCGTCGAAGACCTCCGGGTAGTGAATTCGTACACTCATATTACACTCCTACCTGAGTTTTGAATATTTTGAGGTTGTTGCTCGAGCTCTGAAGACCCCATCTCCAGCCATCAGGCCTTATCAACTTCTAGAAGATGGATGCTATACATGTATATCTTTTTGATTTCGAGATGTAGATCCGTTGTGTATTGCTCGCGACTACACTTTATATAGTTATATGACATGGATCTGTAATGTATTTGATTGGAAGCCATGATTTTATTTCATCCTGAGCATGGGTATTCCCACCTCGGTGAGACAATTGTTATTTTGCAAATGGCACCTCCCGAATTTTGGTCCCGGGGCTCACTGGTTTGGTACGTTGATAAAGATTGATAATGTATTTCGTCCATCAGATGCTCTTCTGCCCTCACACATTAGGGGGCATCTGTTATAACCCTAATTTGCACCAGACATGATTACTTAGCATCAGGCCATCTCATATTCCTTCTTTGCCAAGCTAGTACTGACCAACTCTTCTAAAAACACCCTTTTTAAAGGCCCACGTGCCCTGCTCCATTACAACTAGCATGTACAATCTAGCCGACCCACTACAGCTTGCGTGTACCTACAAAAGAACAAAAAATGGAAAGTTGTTGATGGAACACACAGTTTTGGGTAAGTTAACTAAACCTTTCGACCATGCATGGCCAGTCACTCGACCAAATACCTAGCTCTTTCTAGCCTATAAAATAATGGGTAGATACTGTGACGGATCATCTTCACTTGGCTGCTCAGCAGGTGGCCTAGCCACATTTATTCACTGCGATCAATTCAGTGATCTTCTTCCTAATCGTGCTAAAATCAAATGCATGCCAGATGTTGTTTTTTTTCTAGGATTCAGAAGAACTACTTATAATCAAGACACGACAGTCTCTTTTGGAGGCTTTGACAGCACATGTAAAAGCTAATCATCCATACGAAGTACCATAAGTTATTGCTTTCCCTATTTCTGGAGGAAACCATGATTATCTGAAGTGGTTCAAGGAGAGCACTAGAGAGTGACTTGGACATGAGCCTATTATTCAAGAAGCTACATATCGTGTGATATATGCCACTGACATGCTAAATCCATATCTCTTATTGATGTATCGTGCATATAAACTCTAGTTTTACATTGATTCTATGATAAACAAAGATTGGTATTTTTTTCCAGAACAGAAATTTGTAGATGTGATCTAATGTTTACTCAAATGCTTATAGTTTTTTTTTGTGGTCAACGTCTACAAAATGATCTAAGAAACCAAAATTTACATGAGTTACATCCACCAGATCAGCATGATCAACGACAGAGATTGAGACAGATGTTAGAAAATTGATGGATGAAAGAAAGCTACATGTCAGAGGATGAAAAGGAGCAGGTAGTCTTTCGCAGACAAAATTAGTGGTGGTCGTCTCTGCAGTTCAAATGGATGTGAGAATGTTGTGGATTGCTCTTCTTATAACATGGAAAAATGCAGACGCCATGAATATTGTTATTCTGAAATTCCTGTTAGAGGGCGTCTCTCTCTCCACTTCCCAAGGTTTCCAACATATTGTGGAAATGGGCCACTGTTGATAAAGCAGAAGGTGCGAGTTTCTTTTAGTAATTTCCACGTGCAAGAACTTTGAATCTCATTGATTGAGGTGCTCTCGCTAACTCCAAGACAGGAAACCACGTCTATCCCGCCATTACATCGAGGTGAGCCCACCAGTTGCTAGTCTGAGTCTCTGTTCATTTCTCCAGTACCATAATCAGAGGATTATAATCAAACGAAACTATGGATTTTTTCGATGTTCACGAATCGTCTACCTGTGTGGAACGCCCTTCGACACAAATCTTTCAAGTCCTGAGAATCATTGAAAACAATCAAGACCTGCGCCATTGCAAACCCTCCGTTCCTCTTTGAGAATTTAATAGACTGCTAATACTGAACGAAACAACGCTGTTATCATACGTTTGAGGAGACCCTGCTTGCTTCCCTGAAAATAAATGAATCTAAGATCTCATCACCGACTCTCCATGGCTTGGCCTGCGTTCAGGAGAATGTTCCCTTCATAAAACAGTAGTCCTCAAAACACCTTCGTTCCAGATAGATTTAGCAATTACAAATAACAATATCATTGTCGAAGACGACTTCAAGAGCAGGCAAACGCGTTAAAGAGCAATTTCGTTACGTTGGAGACAACAAGAGCACCATGGATGAGTACACGTCTGAGATCTTCATGGGAGGTAACAAATTGATCTAAATATGAGCCTTATTTTAAGCGATTTGATGATTTACATGCAGATTTTGAGCAATTACATGCAGAAACCCCTTTTCATTGCCGCTCCATTTGCCAAACTGAAATTTACCAAATTGAGTCAAATCTGACCGTGATTGCGCGCTAGAAAATTGTCGATCGGATTAAATGGGTCAACTTTTCCGTTGAGGCGTCGGCCGATTGATGGGGTTAGAGAAGCCGTCACAGAGTTTTGTGGACAAATCTAGTAGTTGGTGTGGCATATTGCCTTGTTTCTTGGAGCCTTGGTTTGACAAAACGTGCACCAATTGACAATGATCTCTTGCTGTTGCTTACACCAGTAGCTATTTGACAAGCTTTGGGCCATGTGACGACAAATGTTTTATTTGCAACTGTTGCAGTCTCTTTCACACACACTATTAAAGCTCTGGATCCTTTCTTCAACGCTTCTGCCTCTTAGTTTGTTCTTGGATAGCAAATCCCTTTCACTCTATGAAGTATATACTCGACGAAAGCTATGACTGGCATGGATAGTACAAATGTGTATGCTTACATTTCAATTGTTGTGTTGTTCTTCTGCCTTCCCCCGACAATTATTATTGAAGGCCCTCAACCGATGCAGTCTGGTTTTGCGGATGCAAGCGCTAAAGTTGGGCTGGTCAAATTCCTTTCTGACCTTTTCAGGGTTGGAATGCTCTATCACCTGTATAACCAGCTAGCCACCAATACCTTGGAGCGGGTTGCACCACTCTCCCATGCTGTTGGCAATGTCTTGAAGTGGGTGTTTGTTATTGGTTTCTCAATTATTGTGTTTGGTAATAGGATTTCAACTCAAACTGCTATTGGAACAAGCATTGCTATTGTTGGTGTTTCTATCTACTCTTTCATCAATGATTAACTTGCTTAGAGTTGGTAATTTCATATTATTGTATGCTTGTATGCTTTTATAACATACGTACTAATCTGCAGGACACAACAAATCTATAATGCCAATCTTTTCGCCATGCACAAAAGTTCGCTGACAACAACATGGAGTAACTTTACTTTTCATGGTTATTTCTTTCAGAATGGATTTCTACTAATATCATGAATTGAGTTAATTTCAACACTTTGATTTTTCTTAACCTGTTTTATTTGGTACGATTTTTTTTTGCGTAAGAATCATGAAGGAAATGGCCATTTCTTCTTGAACCCACTTATGTTTTCTTTCTGCCAAGTTTTTTTCGCAGGTTATAGGTTAATCAAGTGATCAATAAGGAGATTACATTGTGACGACAATTGGTCTTCCAAAGACTAATTTCATGAGAAAGTCTAAAGAACAAGTCCATGAATATAAATGAAATTTCCAGAAAATTACGAATTTTGCAACTTCCTGTAATAGTTTAATCATTTGAGATGTTGCATGATAGATTAGAAAAGTTGGAAGAGCTGGGTTTGTTCCTAAATGTACAAGGATGGTGAAAAACCTATCCACACTTGAATTCGACATCTCCAAGTGGCTGGTCAAAGACTAGTCAAACTCAGCTATTTTTAGCAGAATTCACGAGCAGATTTGCTATGTT
>ML801525.1:0-37068 GCA_009831015.1 Picea engelmannii | reverse complement strand
ATTAATTGGTGATCATTTGATTTATTTGGTCTTGTATGTGGATGACATGTTGTTGATAGGAAACAACAAGGAGATTATCCAGGATGTGAAAACTCAGTTGTCCTCTAAATTCGACATGAAGGATCTTGGTGCTTCAAATTTCAATATGGGAATGGAAATTAAATAAGATCGAAAAAAGAGGAAACTCTGGTTAAGTAAAAGAAAATATGTCGAGACAATATTGCAGAGGTTTAATATGCACGAATGTAAACCAGTCAAGGTTCCTATTCCTGTTGGTGTAAAGTTATTTGTGGATTAGTGTCCCAAGACACATGAAGAAGAGGAGGACATGTCTCATGTTCCATATGCGAGTGTAGTTGAAGGTTTGATGTATGCAATGGTCTGTACTAGACCAGACATTGCACATGCAGTGAGAGTTTTGAGTAGGTATATGTCAAAACTAGGGAAGGAGCATTGGACAACAGTAAAAAGGGTTTTCAAGTATTTACATGGCACTGCTAGCTATGGATTGTGCTACGAAGGAAGACCGGGATTGGACAGAGTGGTCGATATACATGGCTTTGTGGACGCAGACTGGGCTAGAGATTTGGATCGTAGGAGATCTACAAGAGGGTATATGTTTAACCTGTTTGGAGGAGCAATAAGTTGGATGAGCAAAAGACAGGTTGTAGTGGCACTTTCAACTACATAATCTTAATACATGGCAGCCACTCATGCAAGTAAGGAAGCAGTATGGTTACAAAGATTGTGTTCAGGTATTGGGTTGGTAAAACAAGCTGTAAGGATAGAGTGTGATAGTTAGAGTGCAATTTTTCTGGCGAAGAACCTTGCTTATCATTCAAAGACAAAGCACATTGATGTTCAATATCACTTTGTGAGAGACATGATTGAAGAAAAGAAAGTATCACTGATGAAGGTGGACACTTTGAAGAATTTTGCAGACTCATTAACAAAATCTGTGAGCACTGAGAAGTTCTCTTGGTGTAGAGGATCCATGGGCATTGTTGCCCTAGATTTTTGACTATGTAACCTTGTAACCCCCTGTATGCAAAGAAAACAACAAGTGGGAGAATGTTGGGTATGTGTTATATTATTTGCATGAGTAGTAGTGTCTGAAAATATGCATTGGGTGTGCAGGGGTCCGGGGGCAGCGCCCCCGGAAAACAAAATTCTTCCTCGGGAAACGTGACACCTACCTCGGGAAACATGTCATGTATTTAGGTGGTTTTTCAGCACATGTTTTTTTGCCGATGGTTTTCTATTTCCGGTTAAGGAATTAGGGTTTTGGACTAATCCAGGTCATTGGGTTAGGTTTTTGGATGTCGCTAGCTCCTATATGTATATTGTATTGTAAACAATGTAACACAATGAATGAATACATAATATGTTGGTTTTCCCGGTTTGGGTTTCCAGGGGAAAAATCTCTGCGTAATGTTTGTATTTGCCATTGTATATTTTTTGTTCTTTTCTGAATATCTATTTGTAGTAGATATTGTACAAGGTTAGGATTTACATGGATAAAAACCAGTTCAAAACGGTTCCTAAGCCACCGAAAGATCTGCTTTTGGTGGCTTACAACGCAATCTTGGGGCTCTCCTAGCCACCGAAAGCACATAAATTCTACGTTTTTACTTAGCTGAGTCGTCATTTTAAAATGACGATTTTGAGCAACTGGTGAATCATTTTGAGAAACGGGAAAATGATTTTGTTACTAACACATCAAATAATAATAACCTGTCTCACTTTTCCTACAGGTGTAATATATTGGGATAATCGAATCCATCTTTGAGCCCTAATTTTCGGATCTCATAATTTCCCTGTTTGACACATGTTTTTGAAATGCAGATCCCGGGCAAATGAAAACGAATCTCCAAGATCTAAGAGAGGTTGTTTCTAAAAGAAACCGATATAAAAAATCTTATTCCAGTTTGTACACAGATATTTTGATTTGAGAGATATAGGTCAGTCTTTAAGCGGCATATTTCCATAAATTTATGCACAAAACAGGGCAAAAAGCTACTATTTTTGCCCAGATCACGTTTTTTGATTGGGGAAACATGTGAGAACGGTTTTAAAATAAAGATAATAATTATCAGAAGTCATATTATCTTCCTCATAAAGTTTTGAAGGAATATTGTAAGAAAATAACACCAAATGGAATATTTATTCTTGACAGAAATCGCCCAGTCATCAAAGACAGGTTTCAATCTCTGTAATCTTCACCGGCAAGTTGCTAAGTAAGGCTCCAGGTTGTCAAATTCGACTTATGATGATAAGAACATATCTTACATTCTAAGATCTATTTGATTTTATTCTATTTTAGGTATATCAGATCCAGTTTTATAGGATCTTGAACTATGTTGTAAAGGCTGTAAAGCCTATGACTTCCAGGGAAGAATGGTTCGATCTTGAATACTCTAAAAGACTGTTATTATTGTTAAGAGACCATATTTTATATATTTATTTACACAAGGTTCTTTCACTGTTATTGTCAAATTTCCATTCCTCTATTCTTTTTGTGTTTATGAAATGAGTTCAATTCTCATATCTGTGTTTACTTAATTGCTGGTAACTGTCATATTACCTTCTAGTTGGTAAACTAGCTTCATAAGCGACATTGTTAATTCTATTTGACCTATCATATATGTTTTAATGTATATGTTATGGTTGATAGAGTTAGTTTCTTCACCTATCTAATTCAGTAAACCATTTGATTAATAGCTTTTGAAAACCTTGTCTGATCTGATATATATTTTAGTTGTCTTGAGAGAAGAAACCAATGAGTGAGTTATTCATATTGATCCAATACACTACACCATTGATATATTAGTTAAGTTACCAAGATTACACCCTTTTACAGTCAGGGAGTGACTCTTGGAGAGATATCAAAATGACACCGTTGCGGGGGAACGAAAGTGAAAGCAGAGTTTCCCTGGGAGAACAACATAGATCTGTTTCTTGATGGCAAACAAGAGACAAACATTAGAATCAACTGTAATCATTTGTCTGACGACTCCACATTCAAAACTCTACTGGGGAGGATCTGGTTGACAGAAGATGAAGAGGCATAATGATAAATCAAGGTATCAGTTCATCAGTTTACTCCATGAATTGTTATTATTCTTTAGTAACTCTTTCATGCTTTTTCCTTTGCATGTAAAGAGAATTATTTTCTGTTTCGTATATTCACAAAATTATCATCCCTCTTTTATATACCCAACCTTAGAAGAGGAAATCCTATAGCCCCATATTGTAGATGTCGATTCAATATCCCCATCACAATCAATTCTTAAAAATGAGCTCTGCATTTCAATACCTCCCGACTTTGATAAACCATGTGATCTTGAGGAGATCAAAATTGATTCAAAACCCTGTCAAATTTCAACTACTCTTGCCATTATTTCTGAACCTTGTCAGCAAATTGCTATCCCTCATGATCAACCCACAACCTTTCAAATCAAAATCAGTATGAAGATGTTTAAGCCTTTAAAGCTTCCCTCTCTTATTCATCCTTATCCTGTTGACTATTATGAATATCTCCCTTGGTTTTTCGGAGAGAATCAAGCTTCAGCTGAGAGACAATTGGAATCCTTTCTAGATTTTGTTGATTGTTTTCAGATTGTTCATGAAGATGTGATCATGAGATATTTTTCAAAATCTTTGATCAGAGATGTTGCTCTATGGTTTAAAGGTCTGAGAGATGATTCCATTGGTTCTTGGATCGAGTTCTCAAATGTTTTTGTCAAGTATTGGGGTGAAAATAAACCAGTAGATTCTTACCTTGCTGAATTTTATGCTTTGAAGAAAGAACAAAATGAAAAATTTCTTGTTTTCAATCAGAGATTTTTTAGTATCTACTATGGTATGCCTTTGGAGATTCGACCTACAGAGAAAGCTGAAAAGACTTATTATGTTATGGGTCTGCATTCAGAGCTTTCCCTCCTCCTGTTAGAAAGGAAGTCTTCATCCCTAAGATGTTTGTTTGAAGATGCTCTAGAGATTGAGGAGAATATATGTGCTTGCAGGAGGATCCGAGAGCAGGTTTACTTTGAAAATATGTATGCACATGAGCAAGAAGAATGTCAGTATGGTTCATATTTCGAGTAGGAATATAGTGAATATGAGGTAGTTTTGGAGAAGCAAATAGGTGATTTTATCTTAGATTGTGAATCAAATTCTTCAATATTTGTTGAGTTCTCTAGAGACAAGTATGCATGTGAAGTGTATGATCAGTTTGCAAACCAAGTTGAGACTATGGTAACCAATGATTACATTGAAAACTACATGTTTCTAATTGATCAAAATCCATATGATGTTAACATTGTTTTATCATCATCCTCTAAGCACTATTTTGATGAGGAAATTGTAATTTTTGATGATCATAAGTTGATCTCAAGAGAACAAGAAGGTGATCAGTCTTCCAGTAGAGGAACATTCATGGTTGAGAAAGAGGCTTCCATAGATGTGCAGTTGTTTCTCAAGAATCAATATGTTTCTGATCTCTATTTCAAAGATTTAGTGGCAGCATTTATCGAATCATACATTTCAGAAAACTTGGAAGTTTCAGACTTCTTTAGCTTGCACATGTTGTTTGGTGAGTTTGGTTTTGTAAATGGATTCTTATCATTCTTGTCACACTTCAAACATTAGTTATTGATCAGTGTGAATGATGAGATTATTTCAGTGTTAAAATTGCTTGGATGGCTGCTATGGAAATCAACATTTACTTAACCAATTACATAACTGGTTAGAGTAGAGTAGGGTAGGAAATAAGCTTGTTGCCTAAGCATTTCTTTTCTTCCATTTTTCAGCAGATGCAGTAGTTATCTTGTGTGAATAAAGGTATCCTTGAAGATATACAGAGATCATCTATACATGTCATCAAATATTTTTAGAAAATGGTGAATGGCTGACTCTATGCCCAATGGAATGCTGACTCCATGGAATGTTGACTCCATACCCAATGAAATTATTACTCCATGCCAATTGGAATGTTGACTCCATGCCCAATGGAACACTAGAGACTAAGTTATGGATTTTATTTTTCCAGGAAAGGCATTAGATCTGTGGTCCTTGAAACCTCACAGGGAGATTTTCATCCCCAATAGGAGCCAGATGTTATCTCCTCAAATAAATTGGTCAAAATTATTTGATTCGCTGATAGAGAGTCATTATAAAAAACTCTACTAAATGTTTTAGGGCTCATTTTAATGAGTTCTAACTTGTACATATCTTTGAAAAACCTTTGAAGTTAGTCTTTATTACAAAAGACTTGAAAAACAGGTTTCGGTGGCTAAGAACCAGTTCAAAACGGTTCCTAATCCACCGAAAGCTCTGCTTTCAGTGGCTTACAGTGCAATCTCGGGGCTCTCCTAACCACCGAAAGCACAGAAATTCTGTTCTTTTACTGGGCTGAGTCATCATTTTAAAATGACGATTCTGAGGGACTGGTGAATCATTTTGAGAAACGGGCGGAGGCTTTTGTTACTAACACATCAAAGAATAATAACCTAACTCACTTTTCCTACAGTGTAATATATTGGGAGAATCGAATCCATCTCTAAGCCCTAATTTTCAGATCTCATAATTTCCTTGTTTGACACATGTTTTTGAAATGTAGATCCCGGGAAAATGAAAACGAATATCCAAGAACTAAGAGAGGTTGTTTCTCAAAACAAACCAATCTACAAAAGACTCTTCCAGTTTGTACACATCTATTTTTATTTGAGAGATATAGGTCAGTCTTTAAGGAGCATATTTCCAAAATTTTCTGCACATAACAGGGCAGAAAGCTACTATTTTTTCCCAGATCGCGTTTTTTGATTGGGGAAACACGTGGGAATGGTTTTAAAATAGAGATAATAATTATCAGAAGTCATATTATCTTCCTCATCAAGTTTTGAAGGCATATGGTAAGAAAATAACACCAAATGGCATATTTATTCTTGACAGAAATCGCCCAGTCATCAAA
The DNA here is from genome assembly GCA_009831015.1 of Picea engelmannii. Classification (NCBI taxonomy): domain Eukaryota; kingdom Viridiplantae; phylum Streptophyta; class Pinopsida; order Pinales; family Pinaceae; genus Picea; species Picea engelmannii. The sequence goes on along the minus strand of ML801525.1, from coordinate 31,097 downwards.
GACAGATTTCAAACTCTGTAATCTTCACCGGCAAGTTGTTGAGTAAGGCTCCAGGTTGTCAAATTCAAATTATGATGATAAGAACAAATATTACATGCTAAGATCTATTTGATTTTATTCTATTTTAGGTATATCAGATCCAGTTTTATAGGATCTTGAACTATGTTGTAAAGGCTATAAAGCCTATGACTTCTAGGGAAGAATGGTTCGATCTTGAATACTCTAAAAGACTGCTATTATTGTTAAGAGACCATCTTTTATATATTCAGTTACACAAGCTTCTTTCACTGTTATTGTCAAATTTCCATTCCTCTATTCTTTTTGTGTTTATGAAATGAGTTCAGTTCTCATATATGTGTTTACTTAATTGTTGGTAACTGTCATCTTACCTTCTAGTTGGTAAACTAGCTTCATAAGCGACATTGTTAATTCTATTTGACCCATCATATATGTTTTAATGTATATGTTCTGGTTGATAGAGTTAGTTTCTTCACCTATCTAATTCAGTAAACCATTTGATTAATAGATTTTGAAAGCCTTGTCTTATCTGATATATATTTTAGTTGTATTGAGAGACGAAACCAGTGAATGAGTTATTCATCTTGATCCAATACACTACACCATTGAGATATTAGTTAAGTTACCAAGCTTACACCCTTTTACAGTCAGGGAGTGACTCTTGGAGAGATAACAGAATCCATTATGCCATGTTGGATAGACGGTCGATGGTTATGAGTTGGTGATGCATTGTTGATAATCTTCTATTATCGACTCGTCTATGTTGATTATCCTTACAGTGTTTTTATTATTATCACTTAGTCACTGCAATTGGTTTTTATGACTGTCTAATTAATAAGATCAACATTGAAAGTGGTTGATTGAAGATTGGGTTTGCTACACATTCACTATATTTTGCATTGAATTTATCGGAATGTTATCTCAACATTAGTTTACAAGTGATTAATGATGTTTCGCGTGTGATGTATCAATATGTGTGGCATTCCTACACCATGAGTAAATGATTACTGTGAATATGTGTTTTTAATGGCCAAAGGGTTATTGCAACCGGGATGACTATGGCATTTCCATCCACTATATATGTTATGGTTATTTGATTGCGTCATCAAGGAAGGGCACAAGTTTTTACACAGTATGGTTTTGTTGCAGTTTGATTAATTTGAGCGATACTATTGTTGCCTCCTTGTATTCGATTGATAGCTCGACACGATAGGTTGAGTTAATGATACTATGACTGTGTGTTTTAAAATTGTCAAATGGGAATGTTGCATCATGGTAATTATGGAAAGGTTATCCACTCTGCATGCTATGGATATTTTTTGTTATGCCCCCAAAGATAGTCATAGAATTTTTAAACATGGCTTTGTTGCATTTTGATCGACTTGTGCTATGAGATTGGGTATGTTGTTGCTGCCTCGTTGTGTTGGATAGCCCAACATTTTGAATGTTTAGAGTCAAAGGAAATTGGACCTGTACAGTCACAGAAATACACTTTCGTTTTGTCGAATGGTTGTGTATTTCACGGCGTAGCGTGAGTTGAAGTGGTGATTTGTTATCAGTGTGTTTAAATGACGAGTCAGGATCTTTGCAAGTGAAATATGGATAATTGTGTTGACTGTCCACTATGTATGTTTAATGAATATCTTTCATTTCAACAGTGATAAACACGGATGTTGTGAAAGTATAACCTCATTGCAATTTAATTATTAAATGAATTAAAAGACAGAATCGAGCACGATTTTTATGTTTGTAGTTGATGATTGAGATAATTGGTAGTGGTTGATGGGTTGGTGTTGAACATAGTGAAAGTAATTGGTTGTGTATCCATTTGTAAATTTCTTAAGATGTTAAATGGATAATGAGAAAAGTAGAGCTCCTCTATGGGTTGTTGTGGAATGCATATTGTCTTGTTTGGTGACACTGTGTTTGATATTTGATTACAAGAAGGGAGCAAGTTAATGCACAGGATTGCGTGAACTATGCGCGGTGATTGTTTTGGGTCTCAGTGGTCATTTGGTTGGTGTGTTTTCTTTTACAGAATGGTTTATGGATCACTTAATTAATTTTATGAACAATAATCTCTCTCTTTCCCTACCATTACTTCACTTTCCGCTAATTACAACCCCCTCGCCTTACCACATTCATTTTTAACTCCCTATTCTAAAATTTAATTATAGTCAAGAGGAATTTTGTATTGAATCAGTTTAGAGTCACATTTTATTTGTTGGATTACAATAATGTTTTATTTGGTTTGCATAACAGTTTATTGTTGTGGTCTTTGAGTAGTAACCGTGTTTCTTTTCCCCCTCATTTTATCATTTTTCGCTAAATACAAGCCCCTTGCATATCCCAGGACCTTTGTTTTTCACCCCCTGCTCATTGACAACAGTTAAACAATTTGTGTGGATTGGATTGCATGAGCATGATATGCTGCTGAGCCAAAATATATTTCATATTTTTAAAGAGTTATCATGTATGGTTGTTAAAAGGACTATTTGCTAATCAATCATGCATGCAGGAATGAATTTTTTCAGCTGAGGTAGTCATGGCAGAGGCAACTGAGGGAGAGGTAATTGGAATAGAGGCCCAGGAAGTCCAAGGTTCTCCATACACTTTTATGCTGACTCACAAGAGTTAGGCTAGTTGTTTTAGGCCGGATTTTTCAATTGGATTGGGAAAGGAGTGGTCCAACCTAGGCTTGAAAGGCCTTCTTTCGAAGCTCCACAAGCCCCTGGTATTCCTGTGCCCCCTCATGTCTCATTGCAACCCAAGGTTACCGAAAATGAAGGAAGGAAAGAGATTGTCCACCAAACAGTCTCCCAACATCGTGGCTGGCCCAAATTGTCCTTACCTGCTCCTCCGCCTATTAACCCGATTGTCTAAGCTGCACCTGTCCACTCACCAGTCGAGTCCTCTCATGCTATAAAAAGGTTGAAAACCAAGGCCCACCATGCCCTTGACAAAGGAAAATCCATTGCTACCCCTTCCTCACCCTCAAATGGCTCTGACAAATCCGTGTTTTCCTGAATGCATTTGAGGGACGATTGTTCTCACGTGATCAACGAGATTAGGCCTAAAGGCTAAGCACAGCCAAAGGCAAATTCGGGAAAATCGAAAGGTGACAACAACAATCAAGGAAATATTGCATCTCATAGTGGGAAATATGGATTTTGAGTTTTTATTTTATCTATTGTTGATGACATTTGACTTCAAAATATTTTGGACAACACGTTTTATTTTTGGATATATGAGTAATATATTTTTTTGAAAATAATTTCAAATATCAATGAGCTAAATTGTCAAATGTTAATATGATTATGGGAGTCACAAGGAAGGGTGTTTTGATTAACTAACTAGTTATGATATGATTGTTATGAGCTAAAGGGAGTCACAAGGGGTCCCACCGACTAGTTATTATTTATTTATAACCCTTATTATGATTATTACTTTTCCCCCTAACTAAACGTTGGTTGAGTCTTTAATTAACTTAACTAATGAGGTGGTTCAACTACCTCAACCAATTCTGATTTGCTTAAAGGAAAAAGGAAAGGTAGGAATAAAAGGAGGATAGAAGGAGAAACATACTAAGGTTTTCTCTTTGATTTTATGTTGAGATAGTTCAGTTTTCATTCATTCCTTAATTTATCACAAGCCTAATTCTCTTTTATGATAGCAGGGCCTTATTGTAGACAACAACATTCATGGTTAAATTACATCATTCAGACACTTGTTTTCAGAGGTGTTGATCTATCTTTGATAGTCTTTGTAGACTTGTTTGTTTGTGAATTAGTTTTCATTACTAACAAAGGCTATTGTGCAGAGTCGAGTGGGCAACAATCTATGGAAAACTGATCCAACTTTTAGAGTTCAGTTTTGTTTTTCTGTCAGAGGTCCTTTTGTATGTTCTGTAGGGGATGTCTAAGTTTGACTTTGGTCGGAAATTTTTGTATGAGATTTTGTAAATAAAATGACTCTTTGGTGAATTGGAATAAAATACAAGATTCCTTTATGTCTCATCTGTCTTGATTATCATCTTGGTATCTTACTTCTGTCTTTTACACTTTTTTTCAGCAACTATTATATTCAAAAAATCATATTAAAATGTGTTTTCCAGCAAGTTTTTATTTGTGAAAAAGACTAGCCTAAGCACTTGTAATTGATACTTGTGAGTTAGGATTTTATTTTTTATGGCTATAAACCTAGGGTGACATTCCCGTATATTTTTCTTTAGACAAGCAAAATCTAAAAATCCTTGAGTAAGATCATTTCATATCTTTTCCTCAACAGGGGGGAGATAGAGGGAAAAGGGGGTAGAGAGATATAAAGAGATAAATTGGGGGAGAGTAGAGGAGAGAGAGGGATGGGTATACAAAGTGAGGGATAGAGAAGAGTACATGAAAGAGAGAGGGGGGGAGGGGGAGATAAGGGGAGGGAGAGAAAGAGCCAACAAGAGTAGAAGAGAGATTGAGAGTGATATGGAGAGATAGAGGGATAGGGTAGAGAGAGAGGGAGGAGGGAAAGAATGGGAGGGAGGGAGAGAGCCAGGAAGAGCATAAGAGAGGTCGAGAGTGAGATGGAGAGAGATAGAGAGGGAGGTAGAATGAGAAAGAGATAAAGATGGGAAAAGAGATAGGGTGAGAGTGAGACTAACATAAAGGAGAGAGAAAGAGAGAGGTGTGAGAGAGAAGGAAAGGGAGGGAGGTACAAAGGGGAAGAGAGAGGTGGAGACAAACAAAGAGAGAGGAGGGAAGGAGCAGGAGAGAGATAGGAGGGGATGAGGGAGGGAGGGAGGGAGGGATGAGGGAGGGAAATAGATGGAGGGAGAGAGGGAGAGGGTTGAAGAGGGGGGAGATAGAGAGGGAGTGGTTGTCAGAGTGTCAGGCATGGTGAGGCAAGGTCTAGGTCTAGGTCATGGTCTAATTCTAGGTCTAGGTCTTAACATGCCTTGCCAAGTATAGGACAAGGACATTTCTTTCCTTACCATGCCTTTACTTGCAATGTACCAAACTTTCTAGTGTGTGAGAGTGTGAGAGGGAGAGAGAGGAAGACAAAGAGGGGAGGTATAGAGTGAGTGTGTTAGAGTGTGGGAGGGAGAGAGAGGAAGATAAAGAGGGGGGATAGAAAGTGTGTGTGTGAGAGAGTATGGGAGGGAGAGAGAGGAAGACAAAGAGGGGAGGTAGAGAGTGAGTGTGTTAGAGTGTGGGAGAGAGATAGAGGAAGACATAGAGGGGGGATAGAAAGTGTGTGTGAGAGAGTGTGGGAGTGTTGGTTATTTATTATATCTATATGAGTTTATATCTTTATCTTGAGTGATCCAGGGTTCATGTCTACTGGGGTTCCAAAAAAGCCTCTAAAACTATCGGCCCTCCTAGTAAACCAGAAGACAACACAGCACACAGAGTCCACTACGCTGTCTCACCCGAGATAGTCTTAATGGGTGGCTACAATAATCATGTGTTTGCAACCAGGATTGAGTGGGGATCTGAGAAATGTGTGCCGAGAGTCCTATTTTAACTTATTAACACAATAAACTGTCAGTCACGATTATGCATGCAATATAACGGCTTATTCTTTTATCATATCAATAATTGATGAATATAGTAAAGGAAACACATGCATTCAATAACATAACATAGGTTTTACCATGGTTCACCCGCTCCTGGGATACATCCACAAAGATCTAGCTATCAAGCTCTCTTATTATAGTAGTTCAAAACTACAACGTTGTGGGATTTTCAACTCTTCTCAGTCGGGCTGAGATCTATTATGAGGCATACTAGATCGCACCAGTCTCCTCAGCCTGTGATCTAACCCTCAATATCTACCCTCCTTACTCCTTTGTAGCTCAACAGCTTACAAAATTAGTTCGTATATCAAAATATCACAACAACTAGTTATCCAAACATGAATCCACCTATAGGCTCTCTATATCAACCAACCAACCCCTCTATGAGACCTAGGTATCTATATTTATATGTTTCTGGCTTGCTAGCCATTACAATGTATTGCAAAAACCCTAACCCTAGCAGCGTTAGGTCATGCATGCATGCGTGCATCCTGCTCTTCCTTCCAACTGTCACTTTTCCTCGTGCATGCCTTCTTTCCAAAAATAGCCTTTCTTTACGCGTTGGCCTGCTTCCAACAGGCCCCCAACACTGACATGTGGCTCGTCCCGAGCCACCTAAATTTTGTGAGCTTCATTGATCTCCCTGGTGATCACCTCGAACTTCTCCCTGAGTTCTGCTTCTTGCATTTGAACCTGCGCAGTCTTCTCCTTGAGTGTGTATACTATATGTACTGCAATTTTGTCACTGATCAACCCTGCACACTCTGCCCGGGCGTGTTCCATATATGTCTGGGCTTCCTCTTCCTGTGAAATGACCTCTACTACTCACTCCTGGAGTAGTTTCATTTGAGTCTAGTGCTCCTTTTTCTGTGTCTGTGTAGTGGTGAGTTCTTCCTATAGTCTCTTCATGTCTTGCGCCCCTTTGACACACTCTATGATGGAAATTGTATTCTTCCTCTACTTGAGGTCTTGGATAGCTATGATTATCCTTTCTTCTTCCTCATACCACTGTTGGACATGTTGATCCTTTTCCAACTTCATACATAGTTTTGTTGCTTTGTCGAACAGGTCGGCTGCTACGTGGACCTGTGTTCTATCTCATGTATCTATTATGTTGCCTCATGATTCCTTTGCTCCTTTAACGTCGGTGGAGTGGTAGGTGTGAGCTGCTCACGAAGATTCTCAAACTCCTTTTGATATTGATCGATTTCCTGCGCAATATGATCAATCTTCTATGCTGTTGTGATTTCGCCAATCTGCGCGGTCTTTGGAATCTTCTCATAAGTTCCGACCACTTTTTGTTCCAATCTATTCACGCGTTCCAGCTCCTCTTGGGTCTCGGGGATTTGAATGGGAAAGGTAGAAGTCGTGTATCGCGATTCCTCGAATCGCAAAAATCCGATAAGCTCTTAGCTTGCTTAAGTGCGTGGACACCGTATAGGCTCACGTAGACAAGATCCCAAGAGAGAAACTTTCCCCTCGCTAGCCTCGTCGAGGTTGGGCGTTTCACTATTCAAGCTTCGGGATTTCTCATTGTTGAGAAATCAATGAAATTTTTTTATTTGCGTAGTGGGTGTGTGACAAAGTGGTATCAGAGCATGGTTACAACACTCGGCCTGACTGGGCTCATGCACGAGTCACGCATAAGCTTCGTTCGAAGTACTCCTATGAGGAGTAACCCCCTAACATAACTCTCTTTCCCAGGATTGAAATATTCGGAGACGAGAACCCGACTGTGTATGCATGTGAAAGAGTTATAAATTATGAAAATTATAAAAATGTATTTAACTCTTGACTAATAACTAGCTTTTGTCTTTTCACTCAAGTGGACGATCAGCCGCGGGAATCTACAGACGCAGAGTATGGTTACTCACCAAGAGGTGGGAGAAGGCTCCCACAATAGAGACGAAGAGTCTGATGAAAGAAGAGCGATAGGAACCCCTCCAGACCTAGCCGAGACTGTGAGGAGTCTCATCGTTGAATTGCAAAGTTGTAAGGCCGACAATGAAAGGATGATGAAAGAACAAGAAAAGAAAACCGAAATAAATGCAGTTTTACTGCAGATCTTATCCGACCTACAGCGACAAATGCAGCATGAACCTGAGATGCAGAATCATGGTCGTGTCAGTGGCCATACTAAGAGAAGCATGTCAAGAAAGGTCCACCCCAGAGGTAAAGGACCAGTGCCAGATGATTCTACTGAGAAGGAAGTTGGCGATTCAGAAGGCTCTTCCAGTAGCAGGACCAGTTCCTATTCTCAAAGAAAACAAAAGAAGCAAAAGACTTCCAAGGGTCATAAATTTGAGGAATTTAGGAAGGCCAAACCTCCCTCCTTTGATGGCAAGATAAAGAAGGGAGAGGAAGCCGAGGCCTGGCTACTTGGACTGAAGAAATATTTCAGAGTCCATGACTTTTCAGAAAATTTGAAGGCCCGAGTGGCCACTTTCAATCTGAATGGAAAAGCTTCCATCTGGTGGGAAGATCTTAAGAACATGAAAGGGGCCCACGAGGAGGACCTGTCTTGGAAATGGTTTGAGAAGTACTTCCGGAAGAAGTATTTGTTGGAAAGATATTTCGACGAGAAGGCTAAAAAGTTTTATGAACTCAAACTGGGGCAACTCACTATAGAGGAATATGTCAACAAATTCCTCGACTTATTGAGATATGTACCCTACATCAAGGCAGAGAAGGCGAAGGCGCAATGCTTCATCAGTGGGCTACCTAAGGAATACTGGAATCGAATCGAATTCGACGAGCCAAAGACCTTAGAAGACACTATTCGAAAAGAAACATATTGTCATGAACAATATGGACATCGGGCAAAGTCTTATGGAGACTGGAAACAGAAGAGTGGTTCCAGATTTCAGAGAAAGGAGATCAAATCCTCAGGATTTAAAAACTACAAGAAGAACCCCAGAATGAACTATCCAGCCCGGAGTGTACTCCAACAGAACTTTCCCTCGATGGATGGAAACAAAACTTCTGGACCTATACCAGTGAAAACTAATAACCCAAAGAAAGAACATCTGAAATGTTGGGGTTGCGGAGAAGAGCATCTCCTGAGAGACTGTCCACACCGACAACAGAACAGTCGGAAAGTTTATAACTTTTAGGAAGCGACCACAGTCAATGATGTGGCAAGGAGTGTGCCGCAGATTTATGCAGCCTTGGATAATAACCAAGCTGACCACCAAGCGTTAGTAGTGGAAATAGAAGGTATGATTTTCAACCATCTGGTGTCTGTTTTGATTGACCCTGGTTCAAATTTGAGTTATATATCCCCTAAAATTGTTGATAAGTGTAAGCTACAGCCACGAAAACAAACTAAGCCATGGTTGGTACAGTTAGCCACTGGCACCAAAAGAAAGGTAGTAGAGGTCATACCAGCCTGCCAACTAAGGTTGGGTGAATTCCCCACCCAAGCAACCCTTAATGTATTACCCCTGGGATCATACGATATGTTGATTGGTATGGACTGGCTGGCCACCCATAAAGCCAAACTAGACTGTTACCATAAAACCTTAGAATGTGTGAGCAAAGAAGGAAAAAGGATAACCCTTCAAGGGATCCGAAAACCGGTCTCAGTGAGACAAATATCAGCCCTGCAAATGAGAAAGTATTGCCGAAAGGGATGTCCCCTATATGCAATACAGGTGTTAAAAACAATCGAAGGTGATAAACCAAGCCCTGACGATCACCCTATCCTAAGGGAATACAGATATGTGTTTCCGAAAGAGTTACTGGGTCTACCTCCGAGAAGAGACATTAACTTGTCGATAGAACTCGCACCAAGAGCAGTGTCGATGCCAAGGACACCCTACTGGATGAGCACACCTGAGTTAGTTGAACTCAAATTGAAATTGAAAGAGATGATGGATAAGGGTTATATTCGACCCAACGTGTCCCCATGGGGAGCACTAGTCTTGTTTGTGAAAAAGAAGGATGGCACCCTTAGATTGTGCATAGATTACAGACAACTTAATAAAGTAACCATAAAGAACAAGTACCCCTTGCCCAGGATCGATGATCTATTCGATCAGTTGGGGGGTGCGTCTATTTTCTCAAAGATTGACTTGAGGTTGGGGTACCATCAAGTCCGAATTAAGGGTGAAGACATCCATAAAACCGCTTTCCGGACACGGTATGGTCACTATGAGTTTGTGGTAGTGCCATTTGGGTTAACCAATGCCCTTGCCACTTTCATGTGCTTAATGAACAATCTACTCAGTAAATTTTTAGATAAATTTGTACTAGTTTTTATTGATGACATATTAATCTACTCTAAGAATAGAGAAGAACATGAAGAGCATCTTCGACTTGTGCTGCAAGTGATAAGAGAGCATCAGCTCTATGCTAAATTCAACAAATGTGACTTCTTTCAGAAGAAAATACATTACTTGGGACATGTTCTGTCCGAGGAAGGGGTAGCAGTAGATCCTGACAAGATCAGGTCTATCATGGAATGGCCTACCCCAAAGGACGTCTCAGACATCAGATCCTTTATGGGACTAGCGGGATACTATAGGAGATTTATAAAAGGATTCTCCAAGATTGGTTGTCCAATCACTGCCCTCCAGAAGAAGGGGACAAAATTCCTGTGGACACAGCAATGTGAAGAAAGATTTCAAACCTTGAAACATCTACTAACCCATGCACCCGTGTTGAAAATCGCTGACCTGGAAGTTGACTTCCTTATGTCCACAAATGCCTGTAAGGAAGGGCTCGGAGGAGTCCTTATGCAAGAAGGAAAGGTGATCTGCTATGAATCTCGAAAATTGAATGAACATGAGGTCAACTATGTGACTCATGATCTAGAACTGGCTTCCATAGTGCATGCCTTAAAAATGTGGAGGCATTACCTCTTGGGAAGAAAATTTGTACTTATGACAGATCACTATGGATTGCGATATTTGTTTGACCAACCCAAGCTCAATGCTAGACAAGCCAGATGGATGTCCCTCCTTAGCGAATTTGATTTTGAAATCAAACACATCAAAGGGAAGGAAAATAGGGTGGCCGATGCCCTCAATAGAAGCATGAAAATGATTCACCTGGAAGCGGTGAGTACCTACGAGACAGATGTCAAGAACAGAGTTAGAAAGGCACAAGGAATAGATTCCTTCACTCAGACTGTGACCCTATACCTACAACAAGAACCCGCTGGAGAAAAATATGAAGGCTACCAAATGACTGAAGGAGGTTTTCTCACCTACAGAGATAGAATGTACATTCCAAATCGTGACAACTTGAAGAGGTTCATCATGGATGAACTACATAAAAGACCTTACACTGGTCACCCAGGATACCAGAAAATGATCACTGCCACCCGGAAACAATTTTATTGGCCTGGATTGAAGAAAGACATAGCCAAATATTTGGCCTAATGCATAGCATGCCAATAGGTTAAATCATAACATCGACACCCACCAGGACTATTACACCCTTTACCCATCCCAGAATGGAAATGGGAAACCATCTCCATGGATTTTATCACTGGATTACCAACTTCAACCAAACAGACTGATGCTATTATGGTGGTAGTGGATAAACTGAGCAAGTCTACTCATTTCATCCCCGTCAAATCGACCTGCAAGGTGATAGATATCACCCAGGTATTCATGAAAGAGGTGTTCTGACTGCACGGTATGCCGAAAGAGATAATATCTGACAGAGACACAAAATTTACTTCAAATTTTTGGAAATCACTGATGACGGGTTTAGAGACCAAATTGTTGTTTAGTACCGCCTATCACCCTCAAACCGATGGACAGACAGAAAGAGTAAATCATATATTAGAGGATATGTTAAGGATGCATGTAATGCATCAACCCAGGAAATGGGAAGACTACCTGCCATTGGTAGAATTTGCCTACAACAACGGCTACCAAGAATCCTTAAAGATGAGTCCCTTCGAGGTCCTCTATGGTAGATAGTGTAATACTCCAGTCAGCTGGAGTAATCCTATAAATAGGATTTCTTTTGGACCCGACATGTTGAAAGAAATGGAACAACAAGTGACTCGGATAAAAAAAAATCTGAAGGTCGCTCAGAACCGATAGAAAAGTTATGCTGATCAAAAGAGAACTCCAAGAGAGTTCAAAATGGGAGACCATGTATATCTTAGAATTAAGCCCAGAAGAAGTTCCTTGAAAATGGGATCTTGTGCCAAATTGGCACCCCGGTATTGTGGACCCTTTGAGGTTCTAGATAAAGTTGGACCTGTAGCCTATCGGCTAGCACTTCCTCCCACAGTAAAAGCACATATTGTTTTCCATGTTTCATTATTGAAGAAATATGTACATGATGCTAATCATATAATTGACTGGTCTGTGATCCAGGTGGAACCAGAGGGATAATTTCTACCAGAACCCCAATGCATACTAGACAAAAAGGAAACCCCACTCCGGAACATAACCATTGCACAGGTCAAGGTGCAGTGGAAACATTTTGGCCCATATGAGGCTACATGGGAAATGGACGATGCCATGAGACAGACGTATCCGATTTTGTTTACTTCTGTACATGCAATTCATGTTAGTAGATAAGAACATCGAGGACGATGTTCCTTTTAAGGGGGAGGGAATTGTAACACCCTATTTCCCCTAGCTTGTAAATATAACTGGACTGGCCAAGAACTATGGCAAATTCATAAGTGTGAATATGTGATGTAAATGGAGCTTGAGGAAGAGGTCAATGAATGTGAATAACAATTTGAATTTATTGAAGGACTGTTGAGAGGGGATGTGCAGAAAAGAGACCATGATGGTGGTCGAAGGCACCTGAAAAGGTGGCATTAACTTCCACTGAGAATTAATATCGTATTTGGACTCCACTGGCCCGGAGAACCAAAAGTGGCTCGCTGGCCCCGAATTTAATGTCTCACAGGTTGGTAGGCAGATGGCTTAATGAGGGATGGGATGATGAACCGCCCATCCATAGAGCCGTCAGGCCTGATCAGCGCGAGGGTAATCGTGCCACACGCAACCTCGCAAGAGGATAAGGCGTGGGGTAGAAGCGATTGGGGGGCAGACATGAGGGGAACTCTGGCATTACGCAGAGTGAGTGATAGCAGAGAGGAAGGATTGCAACCTTCGCTCCTGGTCACTGGCAGACAGAGAGACGCAGTCTCATAGCATTATGGTCTCAACTCGGGGGTGGCTAGTGGTAAATCCGTTGGGAGTCACTACGCCTACGGTTGGGTGGAAACAAGCACCCCTCTCAGCAGTTTCTTAACCCTGGTGTTATTTCAGATAAGTGTTTTGCCTCTGACACCTTGAAATATATGTATTTTGATAATTATGCTCATAAGCTGCGGAACTGTGAATGTTTTCATTTTAAGAATGTCTGTGTAGTATTTTGATCAGTATTAGTAGTTGTATATGCTTATAACAGAAAAACCACACACGACTTATGTTGATAAATGAATTTAATTATGCATAAGTTGAACCAAGTCAAACTTCCAGCCCGTTCTCGGGAAGTTGTTTCCCCTTATCTGTCTCCAGGGATGCCCCGGAATAGATCTCTTCACAGAGATTCCCTCCTTGGAAAGGTTTACCAAGAACTTGGAAAAAGGACTTCAATGTGCAAGTCTTAACAACCCTATACGAGGAGGAATGACCCTCTTAAAAATCCCGAGGTAGCAACATAGGGATAAGTATCGATCGATGGACAAGATTTCGTCAGAAGACCCATGGTCATTCACGACCGTTAGATTGACAAAAGAAACAAGGGCGTTACATACCTTGCCTCTTTTTCCTCTATCTTCGTGAATAGCGAGGAAATCGGGATCGTAGACCCCCAAGGTCCATGAGAACATCTGGACCGTTGATTTTCCACGTCCATGAAGTAGTAGGAGAGTGCGCGACGTGGAACAGATCTGAGTCGTTAGATCTTAGCTAGAACAACTCGACGACCGTTGGATCTGTTAAGAGATGCATGAGGGTTACACCCTCGTGAATAGGAGGTCGAAAGTCCTGACGAGAGGCATGGCCATCGGGATATTGGCATTCGGGAAATCGGGAATCCCATGGACAAGAAGTCCATACCCTTTGAAATTGCGAAGTCCGGAATCCCGACAAAGTGAAAAGCGTCCATTATAGGGCCACCTGTCATTATATCGGCATATCAGGATTCGGCGGATCGCGAATCCTGAGGACAAATATGTTCCGGCATTGAAAAGTCCGAACACCCGACAGGAGATAAAGTTGTGACCTTGATAGATAGTGGTCACGAGGGCCAGGAGGGATAACACGTAAAGGACCATATCGGTGAATTGGCTCATCGGGGATCGTGGAATCAGGATTCCCATTGATAAGAGTTCGGGATTTCCCATGGTGGGAACCCCGGAGTAGGTCTGAGCCGTCCATCTTTAGAACACACGTGCCCGCTGGTAAGCGCTTCGGCGTTTCGGCACCCGGGAAACAAAAGGGAAAAGAACCCTTGTCTTCGCAAGTCGCGAAATTCCGATCATCGAAGCCTCGAAAAGGCGTGAGGTATGATTAAGATTGAGAAAATCCAGGATTTGATTGTGACTGTTGATCCTCCCAAAAAGATGACGATCATCGATCTTGGTTAAGGGTATCCCCCGTCCATCGAAGGGACACATGGATGCCGGTCGACATTTCTACGTTTCAGCATCCAGGAAACCAAAAGACAAGAACCCCTGTCTTCGCGAGTCACAAAATCCCGATACCTGAAATCCCGTGGACCGTTGGATCCACGCTCCTAAGATCCGTCGATCTCTTACACGGCTTTCCATATCGGAATATCGGAGATATGAATGACGAAGAGTCTTGGAGTCGTTGCACTTCGAACTCCCGAGTACTGAAACCCCGAAAGGATCCATGTCGTTGGATCAAGGGAGGCTTACGGCCGTCGATCTCCCTTTGGAGGGAAACTTTGGGGACCTCGAAAGTCTCGGAGATTTGAATGGGAAAAGTATAAGTCATGTATCGCGATTCCCCGAATCGCGAAAAGTCGATAAGCTCTTGGCTGGCTTAAGTGCATGGACGCCGTATAGGCTCACGTAGACAAGACCCCAAGAGAGAAACTTGCCCCTCGCTAGCCCCGTCGGGGTTGGGCGTTTTGCTATTTCAAGCTTTGGGATTTCTCATTGTTGAGAAATCAACGAAATTTTTTTATTTGCGTAGTGGGTGTGTGACAGGGGCAGCTACTTATTATTCTTCTTCCCCTTCTGGGTTCCTGTCTTAGACGTCCCTTCTTTTGTTTTCTTTGTTTTGGTTTGACCCGTCCTTGGTTTCTTGGGCACTGGGACTTCCTTAGGCCGTGTCTCTCCTTGCCCAGCCTCCTCGGCATTCATATGTTCTTGCCTTGCCTCCTCTTCCTCTGTCCTTGCAGGTATGTCTTGAGTAAGGATTGGAATCCTCCAGTCGTCTTCCCAATCCTTGATAGCCATTTCTATGTTGCCCTCCATGATGAAATAGCGCAGTTGTAGCCACTTCTTATTGGGGTCCTTTCATGCCTGTATCCACATTGCATGTCAAGTGGCCTTGAAGTTCGCTATGTCTCGATAGTATGCAACAAACCATGGTGTTATTCTCCATAGGTTGGCGATGGCATCCTGTAGGTCACGAAGATATCCTTCGAATATGGATGTGTTCATATTTTTTTTCCTAGCATCTGACATGGCACCAAGCGATAAATATCTCGCTCCATGATTGGGTTTGAGTCTGGTGGTGAAAAATACATATTTTGGTTCCTTCCATCCCATAATGGTTATCAGCATGAGCATCCATGAGTAATGAAATTATGTTCCTAGATCCTGCGCATCCTTGCAGTCATCCAGAAACAAATTCAAAATATATGGGGCCCAACTAACTGTGGTTCCCTCGACACATTGTGCAGCAACTGCGAAAACCCTAGTCGGGACTTCCTCCTTGCGGCATTTTCTGGGTAGATTGCAGGCCATGATCTTTGTGACCATTTTTTTCATGATGTCGCTAATTCATTTGATGATGATTCCTCGCGTCCCCCTTTCAGTACTGTATTTCTTTTTCATCTCCTCAGCGAGTGCTTTCTCCTTTGTTTTATCGTTGAGAAATTGTGTGGGATCCATGCCCCGTGATGGAAGCCCTGTAATGTGCATAATGAGGTCTACGTCTATTGAGACGAGCTTGTCCATCCATATATCTTTGTCATGTGTTACTGCCATCAATTGTTTGACGCAACTGCTTGCATAATGTCCTCTGTCAAAGTGTGGTAGTTCTAGCAGACCTAAAATCCCTGTTTTTTCCAATCCTGCTGCCCACTGGAGTTGTTGATTAATCGGTTCCCCAAATGCATCCAGACCCACAGTCTGTAGGTAGACCTGCTTCATGAACTCCGGGAACTTGTCCGTGTTCATTACATCATGGTCCAAGTATTTTAGCTTCTCTACATACCCTAGCAAGTCTGCTTTCACCCATACCCCTTCAGGTATGCACGACAAAACAATTGTTGTGACAGGTTGCTTGCGTGGTGACCTAGGTACCTGTTGCTTGTCCTTTTTCGGTGGTGGTTGACTCGAGGTTACAACCTCCATTGGTCATTATTTGGCATACCATTATGGCCAACCCATGCAATCTTTCAATGCTCCCTCTTGTGGATGGTCCGACACGGTTGTTTGTGACTCATCTGGTTTGGTTGCTTATGCCTTCTTTGGAGCCGTCCCATTGACTGTCGGAGCTTCTTCAGGGTTCTCTGGTTGTGCTTGGTTGTTTGTGCCCTGGTTGTGGTGCTCCTGTTCCTCTCTTAGCATATCCACATTCATGCCCTCAGGTGTTGTCTGTTGGGTTTCTTCTACCATGGGTGTGGGGTTAATTGGTGTGGTATCTGGTGATGGGATTTCATCTACATTGACGACTTCTGGTGGTTGTCGTTCGCTTTCCTGCGATTGTACTTGTGCCCTGGTTCTAACTTTGGAGTGTCGGGAAGCCTGGATCAGTTATGCTTGTTTGGGTGGTGCCATGGTGGTGTAATTCGATCGTCCACCGAGTTTATTGGTCTCGGTAACCTTTGTGAACTTTGCTCTGTGCTTTCTAGGCTCTATTGCTCTCTGTCTCTTCTTATTTCGCAATAGGCTTTTGGCTCCCGCGTCCCTGCTTTGTATGGGCATCGTATTAAGCTTGTCGAAGACGCTACCTTTTCCATTACTCTCCCTCGTTGTCTCCAATTGGCACGATTAATGTGGTGTCCCATCGGTCATTTCCGACATTCAAGTCTGCATGCCTTCGTCATTTAGTATTTTTTTTTCCGTCTTTACTTTTCCAACTTGTTTCTGTTTTGACCTAACCATTGGTATTGTCTTCGTCGGGTTTGTATTTCTAAGTGTGCGTACTCCTTCTCCTTTCGGTGCACTGTACCTCTGGGTTTTTTTTTAGACTGCGCAGTGACTTTCAAGTTGTGGGTGGTCGATTGTCCTGGTACTGCTTCATTCGACTCCCATTGATCATCCCTCTGAATTATGCACCTCCTAAGTCCTTCAGCTGTAAAACTCCCCCATCTGTGATAGTTTTTACTTCGTATGGTCCTAACCAATGCATTCTAAGTTTTCCTGGATGCTGAATGGATTTGTTGTCATACATCAACACTAAGTCTCCTTCCTTGAAAGTTTTCTTCTTGATGTGTTTGTCATGCCAAGATTTTTCCCTTGCTTTCTGAACTTGTTGGTGGAACCTTGCTAGGATCCGATCTTCCTCCATGATCAACAATTGATTTAGCCTATCTTGTATTGCACCTCATTCTGTCATGTGTGTAATCGCAACTATGCACAGAATGGGTACCAAAAAATCTAATGGAAAAACTGCTTCTTGGCCATATACCAGTTTAAATGGCATGTGCCCTGTCAACTTATTGCATGTGGTCCTGTATGCCCATAATATTGTTGGTATTTTGAGGTCCCAATCATCCCTATTGACATTACAAATCTTTGCCAGTGCATTCTCAAGGATTTTGTTAAATGCTTCTACTATGCCATTTTCCTGTGGGTGATATGGTGTGCTCTTCTAATGATGGACTTCAAATTCTTCAGTCATAGCCTTAATAGTGTCGTTAATGAAGTGAGTTCCTTGGTCGCTCATCAAAATTATTGGGCAACCAAATCTCATGATTACTTGTTCAAATAGAAAGTGTGTTGTTGTTTCTGCACTGCAATCTTTCATTGGTGTTGCCTCTGCCCATCTTGTTAGGTATTATGTCACGGTGACGATGAACCTTTCTCCTGTCCTCTTTGTCAGTGGTTTAATTAGTCCCACAAAGTATATTTCCCATTTGTCGAATACCTTCAATGTTACCTGTGGTTGGAATGACATCTCATACCTTCTATTGGTTTTTCCAACCCTCGTCCAGACATCGCATCTTTGGAAGTATTTTTTCAAGTCTTTGTGAATGGTCGACCACCATAGTCCTGCGCGCAATACCTTCTACGTAGTAGATTTTCCTGCGTAATTTCCTCCTGCTATTTCCTCATGGGATTATGCTAAAACTCTTGGTCTTTCATGTTCTAGCACATATCTTCGCAAGATGTTATCCACGCCCATTTTGTATAAGTGTCCTGCAATCAGTTGATAGTCTGCAGCCCAGACTACCAAGTTCTTCTTCTACATGGTGTTATATTCCTGTGGTGCAGTACATGTACTCAAGTACTGAATGATATCTGAAAAGTATTCATCAGAGATCTAGACTGAAAATAATTGTGCATCTAGAAAGTTGTCCTCTAAATTTGTATTTTCATCGTCGTTCATGACCCTTGATAAGTGGTCAGGTCCTGCATTCAACTTTCCTGGCTTGACTATTACTTCAAAATCAAACTCTTGAAACAATAGTAACCATCGACAGATTCTCCCCCCAACATTGGCTTGTTGAATAGGTATTTAATGGCTAAGTGATCTGTGAACATCTTAAAATGTTTTCCCAGTAAGTAATGTTAGAATTTCTGTAGTGTATAGACCATAGCTAGAACTTCCCTCTCTGTAGTGTTATAGTTCTGCTCTGATTCTAATAGTTTATGCTCGTGAATGCTATAGGATGGTCCAAATCTCCTACTCCTGGCTACACCAGAATATCTAATTGTTATGGCTGATGCATCTACATGTACGTGGAATGTCTTCTCCTAGTCTGGAAATACTAGTATTGGCATGGTGACCATCTTTTCTTTCAGCATATCCAGACCGTGCTGACAATCGGTGTTCCAATGAAACTTTGTATCTTTCCTTAATAGTTTCTCCATTAGCATGGTGATCTGAGCGTATTCTTTGATAAAAAATTTGTAGTATCCTGTGTGTCCCAATGTCGCTTTTAGTTGACAGATTGTTTTTGGTGGTGGAAAGTTAAAAATTACTGCGATCTTTGCAGGATCTACTAGTAAGCCTTGCTTGCACACTATGTGGCCCAACAGTAGCCCAAACGGTGTCCCGAAGATACATTTCTTGATATTTAATGATATATGGAACTACCTGCATCTTTCTAGCATCATCTGCAAGACCTCTACATGGTCTTTCAATAGACTATAGACTGTCCAGTCATCCAAGTATACCTCTAGAAATTGGTGGATAAATTCCTTAAATGTAGCGATGACTACTCTAGAAAATATTGTTGGTGCATTCTTCAGTCCAAATGGAATGACTGTGTACTCATAGGATCCCCATTCTATGGAAAACATTGTCTTGTATCTATATTCCTGTGATATCTTGATCTGGTGGTAGCCTAAGAATCCATCAGTGAATGAGTATACTTTGTGTCCTCCTATGTTCTCCAATACTTCATCCGTGAAAGGCATAGGGAATGGGTCATGTAGGCATGCATAGTTCAACTTCCTCAATTAGACGCATATTCTTATCCTGCCTTGTTTTTTCTTCTGAACTACCATCGAGCTTATCCATTTTGATTCCTCCGCAGGTTCTATGATTCCAGCTTCAAGCATTCTGTCGATCTCAACTTTAACTTTCTTCTTATATATCAGGTTTAGTCTGTATGGTTGTTGTCTGATCGGTATTGCTTCGGCTCTGAGTGGTATCTTCATTTCTCCTAGATCTCCCGCTATACCCTTGATTTCTGTAAATGTTGTGGGGAACAAGTCACTGTATTCGCGCAATAAATCTGTTATGATTTCTACTATTTTCTCATCTCATTAGTCTCCAATGTTGGCCATTTTGGGATTCTCAACTGTCTCAATGTTGAATTTATTCACCTTGATCGATGCAGCAATTACTTCTGATTCTAGAGGTTGACCCTCCACCTCTCTTTCTCCTTCTGCCTCCTTGATCTGAATATCACGCGGATCGTCTTCCTCTGGTGCTTCTTCTTGCACATGGTAGCATGAAAACAATTCTTTTATTGTCTGTTTGTTCCATTGTTGTTCCTTTGTTATGAGTTTGACTTCTGTTTCCTTAATGAATATCGCCCCTCTCATCTACTTAAGTGTTGCATCTATGTTGGGGTTCTCATGCTCGAATGAGAAAGTGATTGTAAATTTTTGTTGTAGTATAGTCGAGTCCAAAGTTCCTCTACGCAATTTCTGGTCTGTATACCAGTTTGTTGGTATTCCCTCTAAGGTATGTACAAAATGATGAGGCCATTCCTCTGGGGGTGTCATTTTCCACAACGTTCTGCACTTCTCCAAGTGTTCCATTGGTTCCCCCTATCCATCGTACTTATGTTGTTTGTTTCTTTTTTGTTCTGCACCAAACCTTATGTGTAGTAACCACTTACATTGGTACCAATCCGTGATTGTTTCTTTGTGTGCGCCCCACCATCTTCCAGGTGTGGCCTTGAGTGATATATTGAGCACCAATAGTCTTTGATTTTCTAACACTTCATCTTCATACTGTGCCAAGAATACTTCTAGATCATTCGCTCCGTGGAAACTGGGTGGTTCCCTTATCTCCGTACCTACCCATCTTACTGCACGGTCTATTCTTGCGCATCTTCTTATGGAAACTTCGTGTAGCCTTTGTTGCTAGTTTTCTAAACTTGTGTCTGAGTCTGTCGCACATGAAGTAATTCTCCGCCAACCGAGTATCCCATCTGTAGTTGGGTTTACGTATTCCTCATCGCGCGCAGTTTTTCTATACAAATGGTTGATTTCCTCTAAGTCTAATCAAGTATGTTCTACAAACCTTTCCCCTTCTTATGGGTCTAATGGCGCAATGACCCTGTATTCTCCTGACACAAATTTTATTTTTCATGTCTTTAAGTTGATTATGGCTTGGTTGTCAAACGCCCAATCCAAGCCAAGCAACATTGGATATGGTGTTGTGTTGTCCACTATTTCTATTACTTCAAAGTCTTTTTTAGTGTGCACTCCATCCAGGTCTACTGTTACTCCTTTCAGTCTACCAATTAGTATAACTATGTGTTGGTTTTCTAGTTTTAGTTGAACAAGTGAATATCTGTAATATTCCAGATAATGTTTGTTGTATGTTTTTTCTCAAGTTATAGGTTTCAAGAATGAAACAACATTTTCATTTAACACTTATACAATGATCTATCAAATTTCTGAACTCTTCATAAGATTCTAATGAAGTACCATATAAAGATCAAACATTTAGCATTTTATTTAATTTTGATGGCTGCCATATATAATTAAATGCTCATGAAATATACGGCAATAATAAAGAACCTGATTGGTCATTGGTGTAGATGAATTTCCATATAATATGAGCAATATAATGTTGAAATATCAATTTGTTGAGGACGCTCCAATCATGAAATATATCTGAACGATATCAAGAATTGTGTTTGTTGTTGGGTCCAAAAAGCAAAGTCCACGACTTGTATAAGCTGGTTTGTTTTGGTTGTGACGAACTCTCCACCAAGATGATAGATTTCAGGATGATTGTCACTACTGAAGATAATCCTTCATTGAAGATAGTTGATAACAAGCTGAAATATCATTTTTACAGTAGCTCCTTTCTTGTTGGATGAAATATGAGCTATGTTGAATATGTGCTAGCGATCTGACCTCAAAAAGCAGTTTGACGCCTAGGAGAAGAAGTGAATATGGGGAAACCTCTCATTAAACATGCATGCTGCCACACAAAAACTTCCTTCAATAGTCCCTTACACCCTTATAACAGTCTACTCGGCCTCCAAAGGAAGTATATGCCCAACTTCTATGAGCACGCCCTCTTCAACCAAAAATCGACCCCAAGAGATGAAAGGATATTCAAAAAATGAAGGAATCGGCCAGAAGACTCAAACAATAGCTCAGGCTCAGCAAATCGACCTCCCAATCAATAAATCCTCCCCCAATCAACAAATGATAGCTCTTCTCTTTGAATCGACCATTGGGAAAAACGTCTAGCTTGAAGAAATAGCAGATCGGTCCTCAATAAAAGTTCAACCAACTGAATAAACCACCATCCAAATGAGAATCACCAACAATATTGAGGTGATTGATATTAGTGAAGTGCAATCAGTAGATCTGGATGATATACTCGAAAGATTGGATAGGATAGATAGATTTCTATATAGAATCCAATGTTCATTGAAGGTTTTCCAAACCCAAATGCCAAAAGCCATGAGAGCTTCAATTTTCAATTTGAAAGATTAATGAATGAATGAGGAGAATTCCTCTTTTCTCCCCTTTTATATTTTTCGTTTGAGAAATAATTAATTTCTCCGTCAATTAATTAATGAGCCACTTTTATTTATTTCACTTTATTTAGTAAAGTGACTTCTTCCTTTTCCTTTGCTTTTCTTCAATTAATGTCTTAGACAATATTATTTAATATGTTTTTTCAACCATTTTGACTTAAGCCATTAGTTAACTCCCTTTTAAATACTCGACTCAGCCTATAGGAATTAAATAGGCTAGTGGGTTGATTATTTTTTGGTTTCTTTTGGCACTAAGCAGGAGGGGACATTACATTCCTCCCCGCTTGAAATTGCTTGTCCTCAAGAAATTGTGAACCTGTATGTTGAAGTACCTGTTGGCCCAACACCTTATTTGCTCCCTTGTTTTTTACTACCACTATAGGAGAAGCAAATGAACTAGGAATGGGATGAATGTATCCCAGTTTTAGCATCTTTTCAATGGTTTTATCCATATTATCTTTGTATACCTTATCATGTCGACCAAAAATAGTAATGGTTACCTGGATTCCCTCTTCTAACTCCACAACATGCTCCCGTCTACCTTCACGAGGTCTACCTGTAGGACTTTTCTTGAACACTCGTCTATGATTTCCCCACCATGTTTGTGTCTCTACTAGATATTGTGGGGTGTGATCTGGAGGCTTCTTTGGTGTGATTAAACACTCTATTGTCCATTCTATGTCACTTTGTCGAAATATGGCCTCCATCCTCTGTGATGATGCCACCCCAGGAGGGTAAGTGTGCATGCCTCGTAAAACTACCCTCTTACCATCAGGTCCTTGAAATTCCATCTCCAGGGTCTGGTAAAATATAGAGTGCTTCCCAATAGAGTATAGCCACTAGACTCCTAGGATGATATTTGTATCAGGTACCTTCACAACATAAAAGGATTATGTCAAAGTGTAACTCCCTAGTGTGATGTTCAACTTGGGAATCCATCGAGTGCACTCCATGCTATGGTCCCCTGCCACAACCACTGTGAACTCCCCACACTCCTCAGTAGGAATTCCATGCCTCATCACCCAAGTAGCATCAATAAAGTTGTGGTTCGCCCCACCATCAATCAATGCGCCCACTTTGTGGCCCTATGCAACTCCTCTCACCCTGAAAGTATGAAATCTGGTAATCCCTGACACAGTAGCGATAACACCTCCCCTGACGTCATCCTGTGATTGCTCCACCTCTATAGTATGAAGCTCCTCCTTCTGTCCCTGCTCTTGGTCATCCTCTTCCTCTCCTCTATCGGAATAAACCTCAATGTAGTACACCTTTCCCTTTCCTAAGCATTTGTGACCTGGTACCCAAGGTTCCTGGCATCTGAAGCACAATGTATTTCTCCTCAACTCTCTCCTGATGTCTTCGTCCATCCCTTCCTTCCTTGCCCAGTCTTTGTAAGAGGGATTTGTATCATCATCTATTAAAGGAATGGTTAGTTTGGGGGGAAACTTGATCTTTGGCACTACATCTTGTAAATCTCTAGTCCTCCTAATAGCGTCCTGAAGGGTGGTGCGTTTATATGCCTTAACCCATCCTCACAAAGGCTTGGATAAATCCTCAATGAACAACATGACTAATCTGAGCTCTGAAATATCGGTCACCCTGACAGAAACTCTCTGGAACTCTGCTATGAAGGCCTCAGGACTACCTGTCTTCTTGAGTTGAGATAGCTCTCTGAAATGTATCTCTAGGTCCTTCTTCTCAAAGTGTTCCATGAGCCTTTGAGTGAATTTGACATATGAAGTTATCTTGTCATGGCCCAATGTCACCAATCCATGATACCACCAATCATGTGCCTCTATGTCAAGATTCAAGGTGGAAAATTTTATGGCTTCTGACTCCAACATTGGGTTGATTTAAAAGTATGTGTCCAGATTCTACACCCAAGCTCTTGCTATGCATATAGATGTCCCATCAAAACTGGGAATGGTCAACTTACCCAAAGTGCATTGTAAATCCCAATTTTGGATGGCTTCCCTATTAAATCCTCTTGATCTTTTCATGCTTTTTAAGTTGCAAAAATCAGCAAAAGACATAACTGAGTGGAAATCCTCCCCCAAAGCTCGATACTCATCTAAAAGAGCCACAAAAGGTTCCTCCTGCTCAGGCTGTATCGCTATACCGACTGCGGTGCTATCAAGAAACTGAGGTAAGGTGGGTCTAGTAGATCCGTTGTACAAGTGAGGATGGCTCTGCATGGTGGTCCATGAATGAATCTCTTTCCCACTATTAGATCCCCCTTCACCATTATTGGTTGGGCTGTTTGGGCCTTCCCCTGGTTTGTCAGCTAGCCTGTTTATGGCTGCCAACATTTCCTTTTGGACTTTGGCCAAATCATTCAAAGCACTGATGAGGTTGTTAAAAGTTTCCTTGTCATTGTCCCCCATCGCTTCTTTTCTCTTATATCCTTTGATTCTAGTCTAAACCTCTTCCTCTTCTGACACTAGATCCCTATTCATGTACCTTTTCCACCTATAGGTGATGTTTTCTAGGTCCTCAGTATTCATTTAACTGCTCATGCATTCATGAACTTGACAAAATTCCCACAGCTAGCCAAGATCATGCTCTGATACCACTGTAATATTCTGGATAATGTTTGTTGTATGTTTTTTCTCAAGTTATAGGTTTCAAGAATGAAACAACATTTGCATGTAACACTTATACAATGATCTATCAAATTTCTGAACTCTTTATAAGATTCTAATGAAGTACCATATAAAGATCAAACATTTGGCATTTTATTTAATATTGATGGCTGCCATATATAATTAAATGCTCATGAAATATATAGCAATAATAAAGAACCTGATTGGTCACTGGTGTAGATGAATTTCCATATAAGATGAGCAATATAATGTTGAAATATCAATCTGTTGAGGACGCTCCAATCATGAAATATATTTGAACGATATCAAGAATTGTGTTTGTTGTTGGGTCCAAAAAGCAAAGTCCATGACTTGTATAAGTTGGTTTATTTTGGCTGTGACGAACTCTCCACCAAGATGATAGATTTCAGGCTTATTGTCACTATTGAAGCTAATCCTTCATTGAAGATAGTTGATAACAAGCTGAAATATCATTTTTACAGTAGCTCCTTCCTTGTTGGATGAAATCTGAGCTCTGTTGAATATGTGCTACCGATCTAACCTCAAAAATAAGTTTGACACCTAGGAGAAGAAGTGAGGATGGGGAAACCTCTCAACAAACATGCATGCAACCACAAACAAACTTCCTTCAATAGTCCCTTACACCCTTATTAGTAGTCTACTTGGCCTCCAAAGGAAGTATATGCCCAACTTCTATGAGCACGCCCTCTTCAATCAAAACTCGACCCCAAGAGATGAAAGGATATTCAGAAAATGAAGGAATCGACCAGCAGACTCAAACAATAGCTCAGCCTCATCAAATAGACCTCTCAATCAAGAAATCATCCCCCAATCAACAAAGGATAGCTCTTCTCTTTGAATCGACCACTGGGAAAAACATCTAGCTTGAAGAAAGAGCAGATTGACCCTCAATAAAAGTTCAACAAACTGAATAAACCACCGTCCAAATGAGAATCTCCAACAATACTGATGTGATTGATCTCTATGAAGTGAAATCAGTAGATTTGTATGATCTACTCGAAAGATTAGATATGATAGATAGATTTTGCTATTGAATCCAATGTTCATTGAAGGTTTTCCAAACCCCAATGCCAAAATCCATGAGAGCTTCAATTTTCAATTTGAGAGATTAATGAATGAATGAGGAGAATTCCTCTTTTCTCCCCTTTTATATTTTTCGTTTGAGAAATAATTAATTTCTCCGTCAATTAATTAATGAGCCACTTTTATTTATTTCACTTTATTTAGTAAAACGACTTCTCCATTTTCCTTTTATTTTCTTCAATTAATGACTTAGCCAATATTATTTAATATGTTTTTTCAACCATTTTGACTTAAGCCATTAGTTAACTCCCTTTCGAATACTCGACTTAGCCTACGGGAATTAAATAGGCTAGTGGGTTGTTTTGTTTTTGTTTCTTTTGGTGCTAAGCAGGAGGGGACATTACAATATCCTAATGTGGGATCTCCCATACATTGCCATGTCTTCTTGGGTAATACATTGAATTTGGATCCTAGATCCAGTATGATATCTCCCATGTTGAAATCTCTGATGTTAGCATTTATCCTGAACTCTCTACTTGTTCTTCTCCTTTCATGTAGGTGATTGACTGTTTTTTGTTCTAGTTTTCCTTATGTCTCTATGTTACATCTTTCTAATATGTTTTTCAATATTTTGATAGATGATGGATCGTTCAGTACTTTTACACATGATTTCAAAAATCCTTTGATTGTACTTACTTGTCCCAGGGGCTGCATTTCTTTGGTATGATTCAACGATGGAGGCATCTCGTACTCTAGGGCCTCTTTATTCTGTTGCGTAGTTGAAGTCGACGCAATATCGTCCTTATGAAATTCTTGTCTTACTTTCTTAAATATCTCCTTCTCATTCTGCGTGTCGAACTGCTTCCTTGGTTCTGCATTCTTTTTCACCCACTGGTGTTGTACTGGCTCTTGTCGGACTGCATCGTTTCACATTTTGGCACCTCTGTGCATCACTATGTTGATGTTTCGTCCTTCATCCCTCGATTCTGCTGAAATCCATTGAACATTCTAGTTGTTCTAGTTCCTCTTTTCCTGGATCTTTACTAATAGTGCCGGACATTCCTTCGTATCATGGTCTGATGCTTGAAAATACATGAAAGTTGTTGGTGGAAGTGGACATTCTCTTGCATAGTGTCCTGGTTGTTGACAGTGGTGACATACCATTGGTCCTCTACCTCTTCCAAATCCTCCTCTTTCTCGTCCTCCACCTCTGTAGCCAGCTCGATCTCCTCTCGATGCATTATTCTGAGGCACCTGATTGTACTGCACGGTATTGTACTGAGGTTGTGTTGTGTTGTACTGTGGTTGTGCAGTATTATATGGTTGTTGCACAGTATTATACTATTGTTGTGCAGTGTTGTATGGGGATGGAATTTGGTTAAATTGTGGTGCATCTTGCCCAGTCATCATTTCTGCCTGCACCCTATATGCATTTTATGTCCTCTCTTGCATCAAATCCATAGTTCTACAATCTTTGTCATCATGGCCCACTGACTTGCAAAATTTGTAATATGAACTCTTTGGCACTGTCTGGTATTTCTGCATTATTGGGTAGTGATATGGATCATGGCCCGATTTCTTACAGATTTCACACCATAGTCCTCTTGTTGGTAATGGATTTGGCATTCCTATGGCCATATACTGCGCGAATGTTGGATATTCGTTCTTGTTGTGTCCTTCCGTCCTGCATGTGGTGCACCAAACGACTTCCCTTTTGTCCTTACTTTTATTCTGGTTTAGCTAGAATGTTAAGTTCTTCAAATCCTCCTTCATCTCTTCAATGGCTGGATCCATCTGTTGATATTGGTTTTCTTAGAGTTGCAGGGTTGCCTGCAGAGCCTCTGCCTGTGTCTAAAAATTATGTTTTCGCAATGGATATTTTAAGTGTGGGAGAAGTGAGTTGATGAATAGGTTCATGTCCTGCATCAGTCATTATATATTTCAACTTTCCATTTAGTCACTTGAATCTCTGGTCAATCTCCCATACAGATTCTCCTGGTTTTTGTCTAATTTCTATCATCTCGTTCATGTACTAATCCTCTAAACTTGACTTCTAAAACTCGTTTATCAACAATTTATTGATATCCACAATCGTTTTGGTTGTCTCGGGTGGATTGTTTGTGGTTAAACTCATATACCAATCCAGTGCACGATCCCTTAGTATAATTTCTAGTTGTGCAAGTTTAGTATCTTCATTTGTGATTTGTTTTGCTTCCCAAATATTTTCATAGATAAACAAGTGCTTTTACGGGTCCTCTTATGCTTCTCCTTTGAATTTTGGTAACCTGATGGTGGGATTATGTCTTGACATCCTGAATGCTGAACTACTACCTCCGCGTGGTGTAGATACTTGACTAGTGCTTCCTAAATTGGCTCCTCCTTTTTTTTTCCTTGTGTATATGTACTTCTTGTTGTCTTTCTTCTCCCGAAATGCGGTTGTCTAAACGGTGGTGTTATCTTTGGTGTATTAGTCGCGCATGGGTTTATGGGTTCCACACTGACATTAATATGGATAGGATTGCTTCATTATCTTCTCGTTCTTGGACCTCTCGTCTTCCTCTCATATGTTGCATGCGGGGTTTCCTCAATCTGCTCCATGGCCCATAGATCCTCTACCTCTTCTTCATCACTTGCCAAGCCTTCCCTCGCAACTACGTCTCTCTTCTTGCTATTTACCTTGTATTGGTAGGGTACTCCACTGCGCGTCTTGCCAGATGTCACCATGATCCAATTTATCTAGTCTTCATCCATCATGATTGGGTCCAAGGGTTCCTCCTTCTTTCCTTTATCCACTTCTCCTTTCATTTCTCCTTTTTCTGTCAGTTCTTCCCCCTTTCCCCCATCCACGCAGGGAAGTTTAGTTATCTGAATTGATTTTCATTACCCCTTTGTTATATAACAGTATCTTAATAGAAGTATATAGGGATCTAATATACCTTCCTCGAGGCCCTCGTAGAAATTCTTTCTCCGCTGCATTGTATGACTTCGCTGTATCTACGACAAGCTCTTTTATAAAGCCTTCTACAATACTGTCAAGCCAAAAATCTACTGCGCGGGTGAATTTGTTGTTCACTTGCTATAACTACTCAATCTGTATTGGGGTCCACTCTAACTTTCAGATTCGGTTCGTTGCGTGGTTATACTTCAATCTTAGTATCTAGTCCTGCAATAAATGTGGAAAATCACAAAAAAAGACTTCATGCAAATCAGTAAACACATATTTCTCAAGATATTTGCGTGGTGTTACTCTAGGGTTTTTGTTATCTTTCTGTGCAAACTCCGTCTCTTTTTTCCTTAGCCATCTTTCAATCTCTGCTTTTGTGGGATTCCACGGTCTCAACATTCCCTTCTAGTGGTTCATTCATTTCTCCTTCTCCTCGTTCACTTTAGTATTCTCTTGATCTGCCTCTCGTAGATCTTACGTATCTTTTAATAGATCTTCAATAGATCCCATCTACTCAATCCTCTATTGTTCCAACCGACGACAACAAAACCATTTGTTGGTTATTTCTTATATCTATCTGAGTTTATATCTTTATCTTGAGTGACCCAAGGTTCATGTCTATTGGGGTTCCAACAAAGCCTCTAAAACTATCGACCCTCCTGGTAAACCAGAAGGAAACACAACGCACAGAGTGCAATGCATCGTCTCACCCGAGATAGTCTTAATGGAAGAATGCAATACTCATGTGTTTGCAACTAGGATTGAGTGGGAATCTAAGAAATGCGCACTGAGAGTTTTATTTTAACTTATTAACACAATAAACCGTCATTCACGATTATGCATGCAATATAGTGGCTTATTCATTTAGCATATCAATAACTACTGAATACAGTAAATGAAACACATGCATTTAATAACAAAACACATGTTTTACCATGGTTCACCCCCTCCTGGGCTACGTCCACAAAGATCTGGCTCTCAAGCTCTCTTATTATAGTAGTTCAAAACTATAGTGCCACGCGCTTTACAACTCTTCTCATTTGGGCTGAGATCTATTATGAGGCGGACTAGATCGCACCAGGATCCTTAACCTGTGATATAACCCTCCTTACTCTTCTATAGCTCAACAACTTACAAAATTAGGTCGTATAACAAAATATCACAACAACTAGTTATCCAAACATGACTCCTCCTCTAGACTCTCTATATCAACCAACCAACCCCTCTATCAAACCTAGGTATCTATATGTATACATTTCTGGCTTGCTAACCATTATAATGTATTTCAAAAACCCTAGCCCTAGTGACGTTCGGTCTTCGATGGATGCACGGGTGTTGCTCTTCCTTCTAGCTGTCGCTTTTCCTCGTGCGTGCCTTCTTTCCCAAAGTTGCCTTTTTTCGCTTTGGTCTTCTTCCAACAAGCACTACTACATATGGGCGGATTATTCCACAAAATGTTTCCACGCTTTCACTAGTTTCATATTTTTTTTAAACAGGGCGGGATTTTCGTCGCTATTGCCACGAAAGTTCGTCGCAATATCGACGAAAATCTTAATTTAACCTAGTCGGGATTTTCATCACTATAGCGACAAACTTTCGTGGCAATAGCGGCGAAAATTTTGTCTATCTCATTGGTCGGTGTTAACGGCTAGTTGACTATTTTATCTATATATACGTGACTTTAAGAGACTTTACGACACAATTGCTATAGTTGTGACACTGTTCTTGGCTTTTGTTTGAGCTGTTTATTTTTTCTGTCACCCACCGGTTGAATAAATCCAATTCTTGATCTACACAACTCGGATTTTGAACTTGCAAGGTTAGTATGTTATTTTTTATTGATGTGCTCATTTAACTTGTAATTTTTTTTTCAAATGTCCAAATTGCATTTAGCTTATTTTTTCCTTGATAATATATTTATATAATATGTGTAGTTATACCATATTTCATGTCTTTGGTTTTTGGATATAGTTAGTATATTCTATGGAAAAGGGTATGTGGATTCCATAAAATCCACATACCCTTTTCCCTTCAATTGTAGTTATAATCTCTCTCTCTTTTCATTGATAAAGATATGGAATTGCTCTTGAAACTCAACCGTAATCGGTGAAATGATAGTAATTGATTGCTATATTCCCTTCTTTAGCAGGAACTAATAAGATACATAAACACTAACCCTAAACTTGTGTTAGGTGTATATGTTGTTATTATATAAAGAAAACATTTGTACACATATGGCCTTATTATAAAGATGTTATCTATGTCGTCATGATGTTGATCCTCTACACATATGATCACCTTATTATAAAGATGTTGACCTTATTATAAA